>CM068833.1:89874580-90082080 GCA_028554795.2 Sinohyriopsis cumingii
TTTGAAAAGATAGTTGTTCTTTAAACCATGATTTGCCAACTAAATTGTATATTAAATGTTACTGGTGATTTGATCGTAAATTAATAATGCCAATCGCGTGAGGGTTTTTTCATGCGCAAAAATGAACGGTGCAGCATCTGAAACCATCATAAAGTGAAACAATTTCTTCGTCTTTGCATCTAAACTATTTCCACAGAAATAAGACCTACGTGATAAATATCATGTCAAATGGGAAATGATTTGGTATTAAATTATTGAAGCTCGATGAATACTTTTCAGCTTCTGTTCGCAGGGTCTCACAATGTTTTGAATAATTTTTAAGCTCGTTTCATAAATTTGGTGCAAAATCATGTTCCAGATCCTCTATTTTATATTATGTATGCAGTCAAGGAACGTATGTAATATCTCCTAATTTGAATATGGAGGATATAAAACATTTTGGTGTTTAAACATTTCACTCAACTTGTCAGATGTTCACGATTTAATTGTGCTATGTTAATTTTTTTTGTCTCCGGAATCTCTATAATAAATGCGTCTGAGCTCCGTGTGCTGCACTTTGTTTGTGCAAGACAAACGAAATAAAGATGCCTGGTGATAGAAATCGTGTTATTTTGTCCACCTAACTATATGTATATAGGAGTGCATTCTATTCTAAAATGCAGTTAGGGAAACGTATTGTGCAAGCTTATTTTGTTTCAGTCAACACATCTCTTTTTGAAAGGTAAATGCATGTTTTCACTTTTTGATTCTATATCTTACCAATCAATATACAAGCCGGTTGCACGTATTGTTTTAAACCAAAGGTTTTTAATCACGTTTTTGTCTTCATTTATATTTTTTTTTATTAAATATGTGCATCAATTAAAATATTAGATATTCATGTGGATGAAGAATATGTTCAAGCAAATAAAATGAGAACGTGTAAAACAAGTTATACGATAAAGATTAGAGAGATTAGTTAGTATAAACCGATCCATCTTGAATACGTCAATTGTTCATGGTTCACCAAGGGCCGAGTGACATTGAATTTGACATGTATTCTTGCGCCAAAGAGTCACTGTATACTTACCCGTTCAGAAATTTTATTTAATATGTGCAATATAAAACCAGATTGCACTTTAATTTTTTATCTAATTTAGAATATAATTTTAATATGTAATGGATCTATTTATTGGTATCCGTTCAAACCGGACATAGCACCCTACTAGATGAGTGAGACCTGTATCTTTTAACGGTATAAACGGTGTTTATACAGTCAGCTCGACATACGTCGGTGGAAGGAGTTGTGATCTTTCATTATATTTGTGTCATTAGAGTAGGACAATTATGAATAACTATATAGTTAACTACGACATGTACATTAAAAGGATTCAATTTTTTTTCTAAACTAGCTTGATATGATTCATAGTCTTACGTCAATTTTTTCTAAACTACTGTGGCATGATTCGTATTGTTATTTACATTTGTTATGAAATTATTGTATGATTCATGGTGTTAATTACAGTTATTCTAAACTTGTATGGTATGATTCATGGCGTTACTTACATGTGTTCTAAACATTTGTGAGCTTTGATTCATGGTTTTAATTACATTTGTTCTAAATTTGTGAGCTTTGATTCATGGTTTTAATTACATTTGTTCTAAATTTGTGAGCTTTGATTCATGGTTTTAATTACATTTGTTCTAAATTTGTGAGCTTTGATTCATGGTTTTAATTACATTTGTTCAAAATGTTTATGGGTTGATTCACGGTGTTACTTACAATTGTCCAAAACCTTTGTGGTATGATTCATGGTATTAATTACAGTTGTTCAAAACTTTTGTGGTATGATTCATGGTGTGCATTACAATTGTTCAAAACTTTTGTGGTATGATTCCTGGTGTTCATTACAATTGTTCAAAACGTGTGTGGTATGATTCATCCTGTTAATTAAAATTGTTCAAAACTTCTGTGGCTTGATTCATGGTGTTAATTACATTTGTTCTAAACGTTTGTGATATAATTCATGGTGTCCATTACATTTGTTCAAAACATTTGTGGTTTTATTCATGGTGTCAACTACATTTGTTCAAAACTTTTTTTGGTATGTTTCATGGTGTTAATTACATTAGTTCAAAACGTTTGTGGTATGAATCATGGTGTTAATCACATGTGTTCTAAACGTTTGTGTTTTGAATCATGGTGTTAGTTACCTTTGTTCAAAACTTTTGTGGTATGTTTCATGGTGTTAATTACATTAGTTCAAAACGTTTGTGCTATGATTTATGGTGTTAATTTCATGTGTTCTAAACGTTTGTGGTTTGATTCATGGTGTTAGTTACATTTGTTCAAAACTTTTGTGGTATGATTCATGGTGTTAATTACATTTGTTCTATACGTTTGTGGTATGATTCATTGTGTTAATTACATTGATTCAAAACGTTTGTGGTATGATTCATGGTGTTAATTACATTTGTTCAAAACATGTGGTTTGATGCATGGTGTCAATTACATGTGTTCTAAACGTGTTTGGTTTGATTCATGGTGTTAGTTACATTTGCTCAAAACTTTAGTGGTATAATTCATGGTGTTAATTACAGTAGTTCAAAACGTTTGTGCTATGATTCATGGTGTTAAGTACATGTGTTCTAAACGTTTGTGCTATGATTCATGGTGTTAATTTCATTTGTTTTTAACTTGAGTGGTATGATGCATGGTGTTACTTAGATGTGTTCTAAACGTTTGTGGTATGATTCATGGTTTTAATTACATTTGTTCAAAACGTTTATGGTTTGATGCACGGTGTTACTTATACTTGTTTAAATCTTTTGTGGTATGACTCATGGTGTTAAGTACATTTGTTGTAAAATATTGTGGTTGATTCATGGTGTTAACTACATTTGTTCTTAAATTTTGTGGTATGATGCATGGTGTTAATTACATGTGTTCTAAGCGTATGTTGTATAATTCTTGGTGTTAAGTACATTTGTTGTAAAATATTGTGGTTTGATTCATGGTGTTAAATACATTTGTTCTAATCTTTTGTGGTATGATGCATGGTGTTAATTACATTTTTTCAAAACATTTGTGGTTTGATTCATGAAGATAATTACATTTGTTCAAAACTTATTTCGTATGATTCATGGTGTTAATTACATTTGTTCAAAACACTTTTGGTATGATACATGGTGTTACTTAGATGTGTTCTGAACGTTTGTGGTATGATTCATGGTGTTAATTACATTTATTCTAAATTTGTCTGACTTGATTCATGGTGTTAATTACATTTGCTCTAAACTTGTGTGGTATGACTCATGGTGTTAATTACATTTGTTCTAAACTTTTGTGGTTTGGTTCATGGTGTTTTAATTACATTTGTTCAGAACATTTGTGGTTTGATTCATGACGCTAATTACATTTGTTCAAAATTTGGGTGGTATGAGTCATGGTGTTAATTACATTTGTTCTAAACCTTTGTGGTATGATTCATGGTGTTAATTACATTTGTTCTAAACTTCTGTGGTATGATTCATGCAGTTAATTACATTTGTTCAAAACGTTTATGGTTTTGTGGTTTTATTCATGACGCTAATTGCATTTGTTCAAAACGTTTGAGGTTTGATTCGATGTTAATTACATTTGTTCAACATTTCTGTGGTTTGATTCATGGTGGTAATTACATTTGTTCAAAACATTTTTGGTTTGATTCATGGTTTTACATTCATTTGTTAAAATTTTTTTTGGTTTGATTCATGACGCTAATTATATTTGTTCAAAACTTTTGTGGTTTGATCTATGGTTTTAATTACATTTGTTGGAAACGTTTGTGGCTTGATTCATGGTGTTAATTACATTTGTTCTAATTGTTTGTAGTATGATTCCTAGTGTTAATTACATTTGTTAAATCTGTTGTGGTTTTATTCATGGTGTTTATTGCATTTGTTTTAAATGTTTAAATGTTTGTAGTATCATTCCTCTTGTAAATTACAATTGTTCAATTTTTTGTGGCATGATTCCTTGTGTTAATTAATGAATTCTAAACTACTGTAGAATGATTGATATTCTTAGTTATATTTCGTCTATACTACTGTGGTATCCCTGGTATTTTTAATTATATATATATTATTATTGTAAACTACCGTGGTTCGATTTGGCTTATTAAATTACATATGTTTTCAACGACCGTGCTATGATTCATATTCTAAATAACATTGGTTCTAAGGTAACATGATATGATACGTATTGTTATTACATTGGTTCTAGGCTAACATGATATGATACATATTGTTGTTACATTGGTTCTAAGCTAATACGATATGATTCATATTGTTATTACATTGGTTCTAAGCTAACATGATATGATACATATTGTTATTACATTGGTTCTAAGCTAACATGATATGATACATATTGTTGTTACATTGGTTCTAAGCTGATACGATATGATTCATATTGTTGTTACATTGGTTCTAAGCTAACATGATATGATACATATTTTTGTTACATTGGTTCTAAGCTAATACGATATGATTCATATTGTTATTACATTGGTTCTAAGCTAGTATGATATGATACATATTGTTATTACATTGGTTCTAAGCTAACATGATATGATACATATTTTTGTTACATTGGTTCTAAGCTGATACGATATGATTCATATTGTTGTTACATTGGTTCTAAGCTAACATGATATGATACATATTTTTGTTACATTGGTTCTAAGCTAATACGATATGATTCATATTGTTATTACATTGGTTCTAAGCTAGCATGATATGATACATATTGTTATTACATTGGTTCTAAGCTAACATGATATGATACATATTTTTGTTACATTGGTTCTAAGCTAATACGATATGATTCATATTGTTATTACATTGGTCCTAAGCTAACATGATATGATACATATTGTTATTACATTGGTTCTAAGCTAACATGATATGATACATATTGTTATTTCATTGGTTCTAAGCTAACATGATATGATACATATTGTTATTTCATTGGTTCTAAGCTAATATGATATGATTCATATTGTTATTACATTGGTTCTAAGCTAGCATGATATGATACATAGTATTATTACATTGCTTCTGACCTAATATGGTATCATTCATACTGATATTACATTGGTTCCAAGCTAACATGATATGATTCATTTTGTTATTACTTTCTTAACTACTATGGCATTATTCATCTCCATAATTACGTTTGTTTTAAAATAATGTGACATGATTTATATTGTAAATTACATTTGTTTTACAATACTCTGGTATGATTTATATTGTTAATTACCTTTGTTTTAAAATACTGTGGAATAATTAATATTTTTAATTACATATGTTTTAAAATAATGTGGCATGATTTATATTGTTAATTACATTTGTTTTAAAATACTCTGGCATTAGTCATCCCCATAATTACATTTGATTTATAATACTGTGGCATGATTTATATTGTTAAGTACATTTGTTTTAAAATACTGTGGAATGATTTATATTGTTAATTATATTTGTTTCAAAATACTTTGGTATGATTTACATTGTTAATTGCATTTGTTTTGAAATAATGTGGCCTGATTTATTTTGTTAATTACATTTGTTTTAAATTACTGTGGCATGATTTATATTGTTAGTTACATTTATTTGAAAATGCTGTGACATGATTGATATTGTTAATTGCATTTATTTTAAAATACCGTGGCATGATTCATATTGTTAATTACGTTTGTTTTAAAATAATGTGGTATGCTTTATATTGTTAATTACATTTATTTTAAAATGATGTGACATGATTTATATTGTCAATTGCACTTGTTTTAAAATATTGTGGCATGATTGATATTGTTAATTGCATTTCTTTTGAAATACTGTGGCATGATTGATATTGTTAATTACGTTTGTTTTAAAATAATGTGGTATGATTTATATTGTTAATTACATTTGTTTTAAAGTAATGTGGCATGATTTATATTGTTAATTACATTAATTTTGTTACAAGGTGGCCGTTATTGCTTAACTGGCTTGATGCAGCTATTCCGTTTTTTGTGCAGTTTTCATGATATTTGTGCTTGTTGCCTGTCTTCGTCTACGTTTTTGTGTTCTTTGTGTACTGGCTGTTCAGTTCGTATGTGTTTCTTCATCTCCTTGTTTTGGAAACGAGAACAATTAGGCTTTTATGCAGCTCTCTTGCTCCACTGCTACAGCTTCCATTTGAATAAACCGCCATCACGTGATACTCGCCAGTCAACCCGTTTATGCTATGATGAACCCTTATTAATTGCTTTAAATGACCACTCCGTGGCTCTCCACGCTACACTTTCCTCTAGACTAAACGAACTGGGACTACATTCATCATTACCTAAATGTAAACAGAAGTGAAAACAGAAACGTTGTTTCAAAGCTGGCCGCCGTAGAACCGGAAGAAGAATTTAAGTTATCTCCCTTATGCCCCTTCCGACTCAACACTTTAAAAATTCGACCGTTAATTTAGATAACCTGATTCAAATCCCTAATAATTTGTCAACCTTAGTGTCAACTATCCAATAGATACCTATGCTTATTGCATCATTCAATGCCCAATCAGTAGGACCACCGGAAAAGCGCACAGATTTAATTTTTTCAACGACCAGAATATTGACGTTTTTTCCTGACAGAAACATGGCTAAAAATATCAGGCGATGAGCACAAGTGTGCACAGCTGAGGCCATTCTGATTACAACACAACTACTTTCTCATTTAGAAATTTTACCTCAAACAATAAATATCAGCAACACCAACATTAAATTCACACAATCAGTACGAAACCTAGGTGTTGCTCTGGACAGTACTCTCACATTGCACCAACATGTCATGAACATATGCAAGGATGCATATCTTGAGCTGAGACGCATCAGTTCCTTTCGCAAATATCTTTCAGTTGATGCCACTAAAACACTCGTGTGTTCATTAGTACTTTCAAGACTGGACTATTGCAACTCAGTTCTCTCTGGTTCATCTCAATGTCTACAAAAACTTCAAAAAGTTCAAAACACAGCTGCTCGGATCATACTTAGAGTACCACGATCAGAGCACACCTCCTCGCTGCTCTGTACCATACACTGGTTATCAATTCGATCCAGAATCAAAATTTGTTCTCCGTACTACATTTCACTGACGGACTCTAATCCAAAATACCTATCCGACCTCACCCATGTGTATGCACCAGCAAGATACTTACGCTCCTCTTCTGACAATCGTATACTCACTATTCCCACTATGAAAACAAAGTCATATGGACAGCGTTCGTTTGCATACCAGGGCCCAGCAACGTGGAATGAATTGCCCACTGAACTTAGACACAAAGACATAGTGATGACATTCAAGAGTGCTCTCAAAACTCACTTATTTCGAATGCAAGAACAAACTTAAAGACCACTTAATGTTACCTACCTTAAATATTCTCAGCATGATTTGTCTTTGTTTTCCAATTTCATGGTGTTTGTGTTTGTAATCATATCATTATATATGTTGTTTTTTTATCTTATAGGTGTTGCCTAATGTTGTAAAGCGCTTAGAGTTTCTAAAGATTAGGCGCTATACAAAGTCCTCGTTATTATTATCATTTTAAAATAATGTGGCATGATTTATATTGTTAATTACATTTGTTTTAAATATTGTGGCATTATTGATATTGTTAATTACATTTGTTTTAAAATACTATGGCATGATTTATATTGTTATTTACATTAATTGTTTTGTGACTTAGAGTGATGTAATTATGGATATTAATTTATTCTAAACTACTGTGTAATGATTCACATATTTTATTACATGTGCATGTATGTTTTATGATCGCCTCTGCTCTTACTGTATAAAAACTTCAATAGTACATTTCATCGACAGAATTTTTAAATTAGAGAAATTCTAGTTGTAATCGAAGAGAAGAGCTGTTGAAAAGCTAGGTGAAGACTTGTTTTGAAATTAGCATCTCATATACGAAACAGAGTCAGGCAACTGCGCTAAAACTCAAAACTCCGAAAAGCAATGAAAATTGAATTCGACATGCTAAACAATATCATGTAAAAAACATGAATGAAACCGAAATTTAAAACAAATAAAAGTGTTTCAGTACTGCAAAAATAGAGTCTCAGTTCCTAACTTATATCCAAGAGTATTGTTAAGAAGAAAAAGCCCAATAAAGCGACATCGTTGAAAATCTAAAGATATTCAGGTAGAAGGATTAGAGACCAGACGATATGGAAACTTTAAGACGAATGTCGTTAGGCTTTCGCGCACTTCGTCAAAAATTTTGGTGAGGCTATTCTGCCCTTGGGAAGATACGAGTATCGTAGCTCTCATTGTTTTAACAAATACACACAAATAGTTCATGAACAGCAAACAACTGAAGAGAATTAAACACAATTGCAGCCAGGCATACGTTTTCGCACACTCGTGTGTAGCAAATATTAGATTTGGTTCATTATATAGTTAGTTGCACGAGATACAAATAATTATTCAAAATACAAGGGAATACATTATTATTGAGTGTTTCGACATCCACCCGGCCGGCCATAAATATTCTGAAATTATATAAGATTATTTGAGGGTATGATGTCTACATATTACATCTTGAATATATTTTTCAAGATTTTTCACGTGTTACCATTATTTGTTGTATTCTATACCTATTACACAGTTTTAATATCTTCATCTCTTAAGTTTGATCTGGTTGTATTTTACTGTTATGTGTACTTGGAAAGCTTATTTTTGAGAAGAGTTTGTGCAATTCTTCATGTTTATAATTTAAGTAAACTTTACTTTTAGTTTGCACTCTATAACCGCTATTGAACTGATGTGCGTTAAAGCTGCAAACCGATATACATATATACATACATACATACATACATACATACATACATACATACATACATACATACATACATACATGTATACATACATACATACATACATACATACATACATACATACATACATACATGTATACATACATACATACATACATACATACATACATACATACATACATACATACATACATACACAGTAACCTTCATGTCCAGTTAACAAATATTGGAATAAAAGAATTTCTCGAAGATACTTTAAACCATTTAGTAGTGATGGCGATCACATGTAAATGGCTAAAGTTTCTTTACACGATATGCTTCCTTAAGCCATCTCAACTACGTTAATATCTTCAGAAGAAACTTTATTATATGCTCATTTTTATCTCCGTTAATCTTACATGGTCAGAATCGTTCAGTGTTGTACGATATTGCACACCTTCATGTTGCACTTACGCGCAGGACACGTGTGCTCAATAATGTATTAGAACTACTTTGTATACAAATCATATACACTTGTATAGCAGACGCTTTACAGTTTGGTTGATTAAATTTGTTTCTGAATGAATTAAAGCCGATGTTTTGTGGTACATTCCGCGTTAACTTACTTTTTATATAAAATGTTTCGGATTTATGCTAGCTATACAGAAGATGCCAGACAGGGTCATTACAAATAGCATGCAAGTGACAAGGAATAAAGTGTCATCTTTAGCTGGTAATAAGAATGGCACAAAATATACTTACAGTTTGACAGCCTGAATTTCCTCAAGATGTACTTTCTTAGTTCTGCAAATCCGAATTACATAAGTCATTTCATAGGTTTTCAATCTTGATTACACATTTCAAAACTGTACTGTAATTTCGAATATATTCCATGTGCAATTAGATCCTCCTTACTGCACTCAAAATAAAATAAGCATTGAATTCGATAGCGTCTTTTTGTTAATTGCAATTGAAAGACTTCATATTGTTTCCCACATAATGATTTCAAATATTCAGTGACAGAAACAGAAATACATTTGCAGATGTCAACACGCTTTTCCCTCGCTTCTTCAATCCGATGTATTTCATGTGGAATCGTCATATATAAATCCACTCTATATTCACGAACGTTCGTAGAATCGACAAAAATACCAAAATCTATTTTTTCCGGATCAAATATAAAAGTTGTTGCAATGCGCATTCAAACACAATATGACTCATAATTTCAATTTTAATTAGACACGCCACTTTCTTTCGAAAGGTATGTCTAGCGCGCGACTAGGTTACAATTTATCTGGGAGGAGTTATGTGCGCACTATTAGTGTTGTTGTTGTGTAATGATGAATCTGCGCGTGTGTATTTAGTTTGGAATACGGCATACATTCAGTTACTTTTTTTCATGTTGTGCATTTTTGTTTACATAATTAGGCATTAGGTAGAATAAGAAAATGAGCATATTATTAAAAGCTTACTGCATTTTTATGGGAAAATATGAACTCGTTTTGTCGGAAGGATATACTTCACTCCCAAATGTTGTGGGGTAATTCCATCCGAGAAACGCGTTCATATTTTCCCATACAAATGCAGTAACCTATAAATATTAAATATGAATGATAAAAAGTATTCATAAAGACTCATTTCTTTGCATTCATATACAGACATATTGTGTTGGGGGCATCAAGGGCGTTTTACAGAATAAGCTCAAGAAGCCAATACTATCGGTTTATTTGCATGGTCTCGGATTACACTTGTAATCGTTTCTACATTTGCACCAAGGCATTCTTAGAATCACTGGCTTAGACCAAATAAGTGGGGTGTATACTTTGTAGCTATTTACTGGCGATTGTTTTGAACATTTAATTACGTTTTTAACAAAACTAAAATTCAGGCTCAATGTAATCGATAAACTGTATTGATTAGACTCTAATCTAAATTTTACTTTTTCAGGAAGAAGGACCATCAGCCTTTAAAATCAAGACGCATATGTCACCATTCATGATGTAGTGAATAACTGATTAGCCTAGGAAATGAGAATGTAGAACCTGGAACAGTCTTTTAAATTAATCCGTTAACTCAACATTCAGAAAACATTTCTCACAACATTAACTAACTGGCAGTCCATGCATATTAGACACACATCATAATGGCAGAAGATTATATTAACACGACCATATTACCTGCGAAAGGCAATATTTCCTCAGAACCGGGTTCCATGAGCAGGAACGAGATTTTGGCAAAATTTGAAATGGCTACATTGGCTGCTATACTTTTCTTCGCATTATTTGGAAACTCGGTCGTCATCGCTGTTCTCAAGTGCTGTCAACAGAAGTTAAGTCGCATGCAACTGTTTATTATCCATTTATCTATCGCTGATATCTTTGTGGGACTTATGCAAGTTTTGCCGCAGTTGATATGGAAAATTACAGAGCACTTCATTGGAAATAACTTCTTGTGCAAAACGATCAAATACTTTCAAATTGTGACCATGTATGCCTCGTCTTATGTCCTTGTTATGACGGCCATTGATCGCTACGTCTCTATCTGCTATCCTCTTACTAGCCAAACATGGACATCAAAACGTGTGCACGTCATGATCACAATCGCTTGGACACTTTCAGTTTTGTTTGCTGTGCCGCAACTGGAGATATTTTCTTATATTGAAAGGAAAGGAACGGGTGTTTATGACTGTTTAGATAATTTTGACAAGAACAATGGAACCCTAAGAATGCAGATCTACATCACATGGACGTTCCTTGCGGTGTATTTAATACCTTTGCTGATACTAACATTTCTCTACAGCCGAATTTGTTATGTTGTTTGGATAAGCGTAAACTCCAGAGAAGACACCACAAAGAAGAACACAAAAAGCAAGCGTCTAGGTGATAAGGATTCATTCAGCACAGAAAACGGATCATTCACAAAAATTCCACGTGCTCATTCCCGCGGATTGTCCAAATCGAAGATCAAAACAATCAAATTGACTCTGACTGTAGTGTTATGTTTCCTTATTTGTTGGGCACCCTTCTTCTTTGTGATGATGATATCTGCCTTCGATTTATCCATAAACTATTACACAAGTAAGTGGTATTTATTATGTATTTTATATGTGATACCATCATTCCTTTATTACTGTGTATCTGGTAGAAAATCAGGCACAATGACTTACTGTTCGATGTATTTCAGCACAATTGAACCAAAAGTCAGCACAGATTTCATCAAATCGCACGATCAGAAATGAGTGAAAGTTTACTGGGGGTAAAAGTAATTGTATCGGAAATTGATAAAGGGAAACTAAACGTTTTTGGTAAATTGGGCACTCTTACAGAACATATAGCATCTAAAATAATATTTTTTTAATACAAATTTAGATTATATATATTTATCTCTCTCTCTCTCTCTCTCTCTCTCTGTATATATATATATATATATATATATATATATATATATATATATATATATATATATATATATATATATATATATATAATGAGAATTCTCTAAGAGATGATGCGCTTCTGAGAGGTTTCGCTCATGTTGATCTATATTAGTTACAATGATTTTTTGTCACTTGTTCCTATGTTTGCAACCATTTTCACGTGTTTTTATTATAAGATCTGAAAAGAGGAAATGAAAATTGACGATGATGAAATGATTTTTAAAATAAAGTTCGAATGGTTTTTCGGTGGAATCAGATAGTCATGTGCGTGTTACCGTTAACGCTATTGATACCGGGAAATAATAATTGGCCATAAAATACGGATGAATCTAAACAAATCAAAGGCAGTAGGGACGACTTCAGTATGTAAGAATAATATCTAAATAACTAATAATATTAATAATGATACAAAATAATAATAAAATAACAACAACAACAATAATAATAATAATAATAATAATAATAATAATAATAATAATAATAATAATTGTTATCATAATACTACTACTTCTACTACTACTACTAATAATTATTATTAATTTATTATCATTATTATTATTATTATTATTATTATTATTATTACGTGGACTTCGAGATCATCAGCTGTAATTCGTTGCTTAACTTTTTATGCGCTCGTTCTTGTTTGCATCATTGAGCTGATACTTGCATGTGAGGTATTTTTCATTGTCGTGTGTACCAAAACAATTTAATAGAACAATGGACAAACGAAGAATGACACTGCATAGTTTCCATTTATTTTCGAACTATTGGCCAGCGTTTCATTAAACTCGAAGCAGTGCCTGTACCTAAGTATCACGTGACACATATGTACTTTGAAGGCATGCATGCGCTGATGGGTCGTACTAGGATTATAATTTATTGTAAATAGCACTATTTACATTTTTCAGGTTCAGTGACAGCAATCGTCACTCTTCTATCATCCCTTAACAGCTGCACGAACCCTTGGATTTACTTGGCTTTTAGCGGACGATTCTGCTCCTCCAGGAAAAGGGCCTCATCCAAAACATCGTTCACTATAAATTCATACGTTGACACAGAAACCCGGTTACGAGCTTGCACGGAACAGATGGCGCTTGCGATGAAACCGATCAAAGAAGATGACGGAAGGGTATTAACCGATGCCTCAGCTGATGACATGTAGCCTTTCGGGGACTTTGTCTATTGTTGACGTCGTGGTAATTAAAGCTTTTCCATATGTTCAAGTATCTGGATTACTTGGCTTTTAATGCAGCTACCGAACACCATGCCTCTTTCATGTTTCGCTTGCTTTCGACTCGATGAGATGAGTTAAAGTATCGCTTGCTTTCTTCTGATTTGCCAAAACGGAGGAGAGAACACTATGAAGATAAACTGGTACCTTTATGCCAAAGTACATTACTGCCTTGTATATCACGTGACCAACATGGTTGTATTGTTACTCACAATATACTCCGGACTAAACGGTGGTAAAGTTAGTTTTGCCGTTGTCAAGAACATTTGTTCTTCCTTCAATCGCGTTTTGATCTATAAGGGCGTCAGTGTTTGCTTGCCTTTTGTGAAAAGGCGTTTCATCAGGTTAATACGTACAGTTTTAGAAACTTGTCGTCTTTCAATCAATGAAAGCCCTGACCATCTAAGCAACAATTTGGTCTTTGAAACTGCATCAAGATTGTATTGAAACTTGCCAAACGTTGTTCCAAGATATAATTCATTTTATTTTAGATGATGGTAATTTTAAAACTACAATAATCGGCTGCTTCATAAGTTTTATTTGCTAACGTTCTAGTGTTTATATTATATAGCCGCTATGTTGTGTAGCTGAAGTTATTAAATATGTTTACCAGAGTTAAGTACAAGTTGTAATCCAAGCTAATTAGGAAGCACATTTTAGAATCATTCAAAATGTGAGAAACAGAAAACCTATATAACGTATGAAATCAATTTTCAGGACTTATGTTTCATTTCGTCCATATATTGTAAGTATATTAAAAAGAGACAATCATCTTTCTTGCATAGAGAATTAAGCAAATAGCATATCGTCAAGCGTTATACTTTTCTCCATATTTCTTTTCATATATATATATATATATATATATATATATATATATATATATATATATATATATATATATATATATATACATATATATACAAGTTTCTCACGTTTTGTTTAAATGTGTGCAAATTAATTTGTATTCGCAAAGCACTCGGATAATCATAGTGAAAGATGGTACACAAATGTTTTGCAATTTATATGATTAAATGCATAATTGGCTTGCACACAAAGAAGCGTTTTCTTGTTTATATTCAACACATATAGCTCAATCACAAAGATCAATTACACACACACACACACACACACACACACACATATATATATATATATATATATATATATATATATATATATATATATATATATATATATATATATATATATATATATATATATATGTCTTGTCCTTCCAGTGCCAGGACACTCTTGTGGCCGAATGGTCTATCTTGCTCTTTCAGGGTCTGAGGATCCGGGTGGCCGTAAATTATATTGTAGAATCCAGTGTCTGGGGACCCGGGCGGTCGAATGGTCTTTATTTGTTCTTGACATGTTGGTGGTCTGGGTAGCTAAATGTCATAACGAATTCGTATTTACAGATCACTCTCGCGTCTCATATCTGTGCACGTGATTCTGACTGATTCATGGACTAATATTTTTATTTACGCCGTATATTAATTACGAGGTGTTCCCTGAATAATAGTACTGTACAAGTGAAAAGTACCTGTATATAAAAGTGAGAAATAACATACATTTACAAATGATCGTACATAAATAAGCGTATATATGGTGAACATTCGCCACTTGAAGCAAGGTACAATGTGTGTATCGTCAGGTCATAGTTAGTCAACCTTTTTCCAAAAATGTTATAATAGTGATATTTCGATATAGATGAACGTATTTGCAAAGGCTGAAAGGTGGGTTACAGGTGAAAATATACTATTAATAAAATCTTTATAAAATGCCGTTATTGCTTCCATTTTATAGTAATATGGGAGTGCATATCCATTGCAATGATATAAACAGTACTAATGATGAAGCTGACAGAATATGTTGTGTTAATAAACTAAATTATCACTAATCTGTAAACGTTACATAATGTGTGTGCAGTTGAACATTTATGATATTACAGCACGTTAACATATCACTTGTGATTATGATTGGTCCAAATAAGACCATCACATTCTTGCGCAGTATTTTATATACTGATTGACTTCAATCGTGGGGAAATTTTTCTTTACCCTACTGTAACTTTGTGTTTTTTAAATACTATCTGTATTTTGGCGGCTATTTATCGAATTGACTGCCCACAGTGAAAAGGGAAAAACAGCTCACTTCTTTGTAAATGTGAAAATTTTACCTTACTATGGCTCGTTACGCAAAGTATTGACTTGTATGCGCTGAAAAGTTTTGTTAAACCCCAATCAAGAACGAAATAAAGGATATTGATCAATTGATAGCTTGCGTGGGGAGAGATGGGTGGGAATCCTATAATATAGAATCGGTTATATACACACGAGTGGGTTACATGTTGACATCTGAAAGCGTATAACTTACCTCTTCATACAAGATTGTGGACATGGACCAGTCCAACTGATAGAAAGTTAGGCCGGTGCAATCTAACGTTTTGTATTAATCAATTCCGGCTGTGTCCTGTTACACATGATCTATCCAGCCATACATACAGTACAGTAAATATATAATTTCTTCATCGTGTATTAATATTTTATCATGAATATCCAACAACTTCCAGTACTAAAAATGATATATCTTATGCATCTACATTGTTACATTAATCGACTAACGTAAATGAATCAAACTATGCGATATCACACGGAACTTCCATACACATTCTGAGTTGGAAAATGTTCTCTGAATCAAGTGTTCCATTTTTTAAATAAAGGACAAATGCTCTTTGAATTCTAATTTGTTAAAGAAAATCTAATCTTAAATTTTATTGTAATAAAACTGTGAAAAAATTCGACCATTGTTTTGGATCATGTTTTACGCACAACAAATAAATGGTGCATAACCTAAGTCAGAATGGCTGAAATTATGTCTTCTCTTTTCTCTATTTCCATTAAAAAATATGCGATAAACAGTCTCATATGGTAATAATTTAATTTTAAATTTATGAAACTGGTTGAGCAATGTCCAACTTTAGCTCGAGAAGGCTATCAAAATGCTGGATATTATTCAACTCTTTTCATTTAGTACTAAATCCATTTTATATACACTACTTAATGGGCGTACTGCTCAAGATTTCATTAGTAACATGTACGTTGTCAGCATCGATACAGTCGAAACTTTGTTGCATGTTTTCTTCAAATCAATACAACAGTTAAATTACATATGAGACAGAAATACATCAGTTACACATAGCTTAAAATAATTAAAATATCACGGGTCATCGTTCTAAAGAGTGTTTATCATCAATAACGTTTTATGGTCCTGCGTAAATAATCTAAATGCTGGTAGAAAATGATCAACAACTACAGTGCATACTGTACTGTTTGGCAACGAGTACACTCAAATTCTTCCAGACAAGAAGAAAAGTTGTGTTACAATTTTAGCATTGGATGCGACATGACTTAAATGCGCGTATAAGTTGCTTTCCAGATTACAGAGGGAAACAAACTGCCATTAAAAAATTTCTTCGTGGGTATGCTAGAGAGCTTGCCGTTAGGTTTGTTTAGGTTAGTGATATCTTCCGGAGCCTTCTCGTGTTGTTCCTCCACCAAATATGCTTGCCGCAATGTATAATTTATAATGTGCTCAAAATGGAGTTAAAACGTACAAAACAAAATTAAAAAAAAATTCTAGTGTCCGCTTAAACGTACAAAATTGCTCCCATCAACGCAACCGTTTTAGTAATGTGTGTAGAAAAATTGAAATTTAGCAATTATTTGCTTTGTGCATTATTTTAAGCAATATTTCGTTTTTGCGATTCCTTTCACTGGCAACTTTCATATGTTTAAGCTGATGTTGTGTTTGGAAACTCCACTTACTTAAAAAGCAATAGTTCATCAATTTACTTTTAGTTCGCAGAAGCATAATCTGTTTGAAAGTAAATTTAAGTTTTGTTTAATGGTTGCAAGTTTGCTTTCAATTTTCATATTAAGTAATGCCATAAACTACACGTCCAAATATTACATCTTTCCACTTTGATTACAAAATGGAACTTACGCGATGATCATGTAATAACTGTCACTCATTGATGAAGTGTACCAATCGCCATTATTTGTAATGTCTGAATTCCATCATGATATGTGGTTTGGCGCTTTACGAGATGGCAAACACAAGTATAGTATGTAGTACAGAGGAAATAGGAGTAAAATGCAATACTCAGGGGCACACCTAGGCACACCTAGGCTAGTCCGATAGCAGGAATCGTTTTACGAGTGAATCCAGCACACAATCCTCTGCTGCTCCATTTATTAAAACACCAATCTGGATATTTGCAGCGAGTTTTATTTTGGAATCCATTAAAAGCGATCATTGTTGCACAGTGACTGGCAGATTCTTGTAAAAGTGATAAACTATATTATCATTTTCCTATCTATCTGTATATCTATCTATCTATCTGTCTATCTATCTATCTATCTATCTATCTATCTATCTATCTATCTATCTATCTATCTGTCTGTCTGTCTGTCTGTCTGTCTGTCTATCTATCTGTATATTTATATATCTATCTATCTATCGTTCTTTAAATCTCGACCTCTCTATACATCGTCTCCTCTAGCTTTTCATATTATTGTTAGTGTAAATCGATTTGTTCTTAACAATAACTGGTAATCCCATTGCATCTTTTCATTTTCTCATCTTCCTGAATGAATAAATGCAACAGTTAGTATACTTAGTTTGTTTTGAGAGTAATTGGCATTAACAGAAAAAAAGTTCTTTACTTGTTTGTTACAAGTAGCTTATCGTTTCCAAATAACGTGCCATCACAATGTCTGTTATTTGTCTGCCTGTCAGAACGAATATCGCGGCTTCAAAATGTATTTCTGGCAGCACGTTTACATCAGTGGTGTGGACCAATTATGAAAGGTATTTTGTGATGTCTCAGAAAAGAAGAAATGTTCTCACAGAAGAATACTGTGTAATGTCGACCCCTAGAGATATTTAACAGCTGAAAACGTGATTTTTAGCCACAAGTATTGCCACTTTGTATTGTATTTCAAGCAACTATTCCATTTCTTGTTACCTAGAGTAGGATCGGTAACCCACGGCACGCGTGCCACAAGGTGGCATGTTAATATGTATTGTGTGGCATTCGAAGGGCAGCCCAAAATGTCAATATTAATAATGTTATTCTTTTGCTGGTGGCTCGCGCTCGTTTATATTTTAATTCATCCGGAAACAAGTGGCACTCTATGTAAAATATAAAATTGGTTTCCAACCCCTGGCCTAGAGAATCCATAGCTTTTAAGAAAAGTTTAGCATTTGATGTGTTTCATTAAATATTCTATGTTACGTGTCATTTAAAAAATTTCATTTTATATTAGTTTCATGAATCTCAATTAATAGTCTGTATTCCTTTGTTTTGTTTTTAATAAGGTTTTCTTTTCTTTTAACAAATTAGAAGGTCTGTGAGTTTTTAATCGTGGAAGACACTTGCAATTGGACACTTCCATCCAGGAGAACAGTTGCAACATGTTTTTGTTGGTCATTGTAACGTGCGTACTCTTAATTCCGTAATTTTGATTTTGACAAGTGCTGAATCCTGTCAGCTTTATAGGACATATAACATATGTAAGAACGACGGTTGTAAATATCAGCTGTATTTGAAAGTCTGGCAAAATGATGGTTGTAAATGTCAGTTGTATGTGAAAGTCTGGCAAAACGACGGTTGTAAATATCAGCTGTATGTGAAAGTCTGGCAAAACGATGGTTGTAAATTTCAGCTGTATGTGAAAGTCTGGCAAAACGACGGTTGTAAATGTCAGTTGTAAGTGAAAGTCTGGCAAAACGACGGTTGTAAATGTCAGTTGTATGTGAAAGTCTGGCAAAACGACGGTTGTAAATATCAGCTGTACTTGACGTAAATCTGTAAGAAGGACTGTTTTAAATGTCAGTTGTACATGATTTAATATACCTGTAAAAACGACTGTGTGAATCTTAGCTCTCTCTCTGCCATGAAAGGCTTCAAGAGCGACGATTGTAAATGGCAGCTGTATTTTACATATAAAGTCTGTAAGAATGACTGTTGTAAATAACAGCTCTCTTCGCCATATAAAGCTTGTACGAATGACTATTGTAAATATTGAAAAGAACAGTTTGTCTATGAAGACACAGTCCCATATTTTGCATAGCTGGTTTCACATAAGCAGCATTATTACAATGAACAAGTGAGAGTGGTTAATGTTATTTACATCTCTTATAAATATACTGCATAACATATGAAATTTGGAGGAAACGAGCAGTATAATGATTGCACATGATTGATGTTTGTCTGTTTATATGCACAAAAGGTAACAACAACAACATACTGACGAAATTTATATGAATGTGTAAATTGTGGATATATCATCACAATGATGACCGTGAAAGAGGCTTGCATTCTTGCAAAAAGTTGCCAGTTTATTAAATTTGAAATATTGCCTGTGACAACGGTATTAAAGCCGCACGTGTTCATTCAAAGCAAGTGATATTATTGCTAGTAGTAGTAGTATTAACAGAATAACAGTAACATAGCGCACAAAATAAAGTTCATTTTCCATTTCGATGACATTGCTCACTCTACTATCAGCCCATTGCAGCTGCATGAAACGATTGACCCAGCGGATGTGTATGCAATCCCTCTAAAACAGAATATACTACAAACTGGCATGGATATACAATCCTATACTGAGCAAATGACGCCTTCAATGAAAATAATTTAGCGTCGTTAGGTCAACGAAATGTAACATATTACAGTGTGAAGCACTTTATTGTTTGTTGACATATACTTCAATAGGATACATAGTTTATCGATATTTATCAGGCAACTAAACGTTCAAGGTATAGTAAACAAAGTACATGATTTTGCGGAGTTTTCAAAGTTATTCTGATTCATCCGTGTATGTTTGAACGCCTTTATCGTTTCTGTCAGCAAGGCAATATTTTAATGCTTGGAAAAAGTGAGATTTACCCCATAACTCCTGTTATGGGCGATCGATATTTATTACTTCAGGTTTATGTAAATGCCCAAATGTTATGAAGCGAAAAGCCCGCTATATTGGAACTTTTTACTCTTAAAATCATCAATATGTAATATGGTTAAGTGAAACGCGGGATGGCGAAAACTTAAGAATCTGTTCAAAGTAACTGGAATATCTGCGTGATGTTCCCATGACTGCGTTGAAATAATATCCTCTTGCTTTAAACTATGTAAGAGAAATGAGCGAAATCCAAGACGTTTAGTAAAATAAACAAATAATATATTTCCACATAAAGCAAAGTGAAAATTTAAAAAAAAATAGCATTGTGATTTAGATCCCAGATAGTCCTAAACGTTGTACCACATGTCTAAAAGAATAGAGTATTATGACACTGGGTTATGTCCACTATTGTGTCTTCTTGAATGAATACTCTATCGACCCCTTACATCACCTGCATTACTATATATCTTAATGATTGACATATTGAGCTGAAAGAACGGGTTCACTCTTTTGAATGACATTTAATTTATTACCCCCCCCCCTTACATATTCAGTGAAATGCGAATCGGTTCTCTTAAACAACAAATTTAATCAGGTTGAGTAATAAGGAAAAATGTTAAACAAAATTTCCGATGATATCCAGGCATACACAAAATTCGCAGTAGTTGGTTTAGTAGATAACCACTGACGATTGATATATATCCTTGATTTTTACGTCAATATGTTTAACTTGCTTTTTTCCACAATATGCCCTAAACATGGGACAGTAGCGAGGCAATATGCCCTAAACATGTGACAGTAGCGAGGCAAAACCCACTTTTACCTAAATTAATTTTTCCAATTTACATTACGGACTTGATCAAAAGACTGGTATCGTGTCTGATGATTATGTCACCGATTTAAGCATCACATTTCTCCAGACCAGATGGTATCATGTTAATTAAGGCCAAAGAGTTGAAAGAGAACCTTTTACACCAAACGACATCATTAAGTGTTGATAAAGACCAAATGTAACTGCATAATGCCAACAATTCTCTTGCTCCTTCTCTGAATGGAATTTACAAGAATCTCTGCACAAATTACACAAATATATTTTTCCGTATGTGTTGACAGTTAATCATAATATAATCGCTAGTAAATATGTTTACAATGTTTTGGGCTTTTTCTTGTGTGACATCAAGTTGATTTCTATTGGATTAGGTAGGTTGCGTTAATATGTGTGTTGAAATAGACTGGAGTAGTATGATCTATCACGTGCTCTATAATGCAACATAAAGTCGTAATTGACACTTGAAGTTATATAGACGGGCATAATTGAGCAATCAGGTTAATTCCTATCTTGATCTCACACGCATGTATTGTGTTCTTGTTACAACATCAATTCTGCATATGTGTTTGATGTTCATCCAGATATTATTTGAAAGGAAATAAATTTGTTTTGAATTTTAAGCAGAAATGGACAGTGGTCATTCATTGGAGTTCTGAACAACGTCATTTTGACACGTTATGACTATAGACTGACCAGTATATTTGTGGATCTGAAATTTATATGGAGTTTTTCATTCTATTGGACATTGATTGAACATACTCAGTATTATTTTGGATTCACTTTACTGACCATTCATCATCGGCGATTACATCAGGTTGTCTCCAGTACCACATTGTTAAAAATGGCAATTGTGTGGCTTCAGTTTCATTAATAGCCATCTGAAACAAGAACTGGATCTCAGGATCTAGTTCCTGTTGGTGAACGAGATTTCAGCTTTTGTGACCGTGATTAGAATAAAAAGCATGAACAGTAACAAGAGGATCACTGTGATCAACATCTTTTGGTTGATCAACACGAGGAGCACAGTGATGTCACGAAAAGACTGAACAATCTATGTGCCAGCTTAAAGAATAATTTCCTGATCAACATTATTATCAGGAACACTATGTGCATAGCTCTAGTTACTGTACAAGCAGGTATGAACAATGGATTTCTCTTTCAATAGGATACATCTTTTTATCCAAGCAAGGTTTTCCAGTTACAAGCGCATTTAATATAACCTTATCTCCAGCTAGGTCACTATCTAGTAATAAATAAATACTTTTGATTGTTAAAGAATCATTGATCCGATGGTCTCTGGTCCTGACATTAAGTCTGATATCAATGTAGCACAATGACGAGGAACATTAGCAAAACCATACTCTGCTCCGTTATTCGGAACACCTTCACTATAAGAAGAAATCTCAGATAAAGCCAAAGTAATATTTATATTAATATTAATATTTTAATATTGATAGGCTTGGCAGAATCACCAATAAGTGATATTGAGCATTTCAACGTGAATGGTTAAGAATTATTCATAATATTTTCAGACTGGGGTTTGTTTTACCCAACACATGTATCTTAGAAACAAAACTATTTGGAATACCTTTGTGCTTATTACATGTCTTATGTTCAATATGTTGCAATGAGAAATTAAATGTCTTTCCTTTTTGCAATAAGTGCACGCTGAAAGAGATAAACATTTCTCATGAGAAGTTTGTCTCCTAAACGTTGTGCCAGATCGAGATTTGGAAGTGCTGCCGGAATTACGTTTTACCAAACTGTATGTAAATGGGGCGGCATGCTCCATTTGACGGTTCTAATCCTTTTAAGTTTAATTACGTTTTGTTTGCTTCTTTATCTCTCTAAATTTACATTCACTTTTATTGTATTCTATTCATATTTGTCTTTGCATTTGTCTCTCTCTCTCCTCTCTCTGCATTTGTGTTTATGTTCTCCTCTTTGCATATATTTTTCTCTCTATTCGTTCCTCCTTGCATTTGCCTTTGTTTCGTTATCTTTCTTTGTTGTGCATTTGTTTATCTATTTCTTCATTGTCCATGTGACTTTCTCATTTTGTTCTCTCTCTTCCATTCCATTCCTCTTTCTGCAATTGACATTCTGCAATTCTGCAGGTCTCTTTCCTCTTTCCTATTATGAATGTCTTTTTTTTTTCACTTAAAGCTTAAGCTGTATTAACTCAGTTGCCGTTTAGCTTGAATTTTCAAACGTCTAATCATTCTGCTTAGGATTTAAAATAAATACTTTAGATGACATTGCGAAAATTCGGTTGGTCTCACTAAAGAGTTATCAAATATATAAATTAAAATAGCAGGCACTAAAATATCTGAAACAGGTGAATTTATTTTCCAAAAAGCTAACTAAAATGTTCTGAAATATTTAATATAAATTTGTATCCCGGAAGATACCCACCAGGTTTCTGTTCCAACATTTTAGTCTTTAAGTAAGTAGCATAAAAGAGCCAAAACCGAAAAAGTTGGTAATATTCAAGAAATAATTTATTTACTTAGAAAACAAATTGAAAATCAAAAAGTGTTTAAATTAAATCCCAAATAGTCATACAATTATATCATAGTTTCCCAAATGAATTCCTAATTAATTCTAATCATATATATGCCGATGTACCAACAGCCTGGAATGGTTTTGATGTGCTAACAATTGCGATGTGTCACGATGATATAATCCGAAATGTGTCATAATGAATTAACTACAATCCCAAAATAGTGATTTAGTATTAAGAAGCTTTTTATTGTTTCAGTGAATTATTTAAACGAGTAAATCCTCTGAAATAAAAACGGAACACAACTAAAAGACTGTTACCATTTCAGATAGGAATGATGAACTCTAATATAAACAACCATACAATAAAATAACAATTGACATACAATGATATTTCTGCATGAGGTTCACAATTTAATTTCTTGAACATTCTAAGTTGTGAACAAGATCATGTTATTTACTTAAATGTTAATAAAGAACATGGCAAAATCTAGGAAACCAGGAAATCCCGAACAATAAGGATCTTAAAATATAATCATTGACAAAAATAACTATGTAATATGTTGTTTACAAAGTGAAATATTAGTCGTTTATGACCAACTTTCTACCTTCAATTGCTGACACATTACAAAAATTAATTATAAATAACTATTGAAACATGATTAATACAATTCATGTTTATGTAGTACTGTACCAGTATTGGACATAAAAGTGATTCAAACATTACTGTCACTCATGTGATCCATTGTTCTATACCACAATCCTTTTTCATCCTTACCGTCAAGGATATCATCTCTAGTCTCATTTATCTAAATTTCATAACGACAATATCTAGCTAAAAATGTATGAAATATTCTGCATTTATATATTAAAATATTTCATTCATCGATTTGGAAACAATCGCTTTAGAACAGTGTATTATCGGATGTCTGCA
This sequence comes from Sinohyriopsis cumingii, assembly GCA_028554795.2. Lineage (NCBI taxonomy): Eukaryota > Metazoa > Mollusca > Bivalvia > Unionida > Unionidae > Sinohyriopsis > Sinohyriopsis cumingii. The sequence continues at coordinate 89,899,291 of CM068833.1, forward strand.
ACAGTGACAAATGACTCATTGGTGTCACAGTTTATATTGACTGAAAATCACATTGCCAAGATGAGAACAAATATTCTTTAAAACGTGCTGAGAGGATGTCCTTTATATCTCAGTTTTCGTTTATCTACTCTACACACGTTTATTTAAAATCGTTATGAAAATAAAAGCATTTTGAATGCTATATACGTTTTAGCACTCAGTCCAACAAAGGATCCGACTTTGAGAGGAAGTAAAGACGTGCCTGAGGTGCTTATTTACAGAGCAGAACACAACGTCCTTACCTGAATACTCCATATATGTGTTTACGTGATTATAACGATTATGTTTTGTGTCAATATTTGTGCCTTAGACTCTACAATCAAATGATGTAAAACGGGACAAGTTTAATTTGTTATGGCGAGGGAAAACAATCAATAAAAAACAAAACACTATTGATTCCTGCTGAAACAGAATGAGCGAGAATTGTCTCGAAATATGACAAAGCACATTCAAGTGTTGATGCAAATAATTTCCGGTGCTATTTATTCATATTAGCAATGAGTTAAAATTAATTGTTTGTTGTTTATTTTTTTATTAATTTTTTGCCTGAGAAAGTTATTGTTTCATTAAGGAGCATCTCACACTGACATCCATAGCTCTTTACATTGTGACAATAACTTAATAACTTTTTTGTTACTTTTAACATTAATTTGAGGCAAACTAAGTAAAAACTATAGATTTATTCAATCTTTCATAGAGTACAGGGTGAAAAGGAGATAATGAAAGGACGCGTGAGCTATGAGGATATATTGATTGACACAAACAGAAAGATCCGTAAATATATGGAGAATAGACAGACATATACCAAGATGGATCGATATGTATAAAAGCAAAGAAGACAGACAGCTTCTATTCCAATGCATGACGAAAGTGACATTCTAACTAAATATCATGGGCACATATGCTTAGAGTGTCATCAGATACAACAGTAACTGACCATTTCAGCCGACAAAATCAAATCCAAATGTTGGGTGATCCCAAGTTTCAAAATCTATTTTAGCGTTTAATATCTCTTAGAGGAACGTCTATTTAGCCTTGCTCGTTTTGTTTTAGTACATATTGCTTGGTGGGTTAGTAATATTTGTAATTATATATATAGAAAAAAAAATAATTGTAAAGAATTGAAAGAAAATTTTAAGTTCAATATCTTATGAAACTTGTTTAACATTTTATTTCCAGGAACAAGAGGACCCACCAAAATGATCCAAAATGGACCCCGCGTTTGATAAGACCATTACTGACGTCAAACGTATCTCCATTAGCGATAGTTCTATAGCAAATAACGTATTTGTTTCTTTTGTTTGTACATTTCAATAATGGTCTGTTAGTTTTGTATCTTTTTAATCATTATCGAACATATTTGCAAAAAGATGGTTCATTATTTATTAATTATTTTCATCGGAAGTGAAAGGGTTTTTGTTTTAGCTACGAAGAGACACGTAATTGTAATTGAGTCTCCAAATCCACTTATAAAGTGATAGTTTCTGGTATTATCAAGACAGTATTGGACTTGCAGGACGCACCAGGGCGGATAAGGTCAAGTGATGGGAGATGGGGTTTCCAAAATTTCAGAAATGCCCCGATTTGTCTCGAAATAGTATCAAAACTGAAGTCTATGTGTATATTTAATGCACGTGTGCATACTACTCAATATGTGGGCGCAATAATAAAATGATGGTCAAATTTCAAATGACAGAGGCTTTTGCATCTTGGTTAAACATTTTGTATATACAAGTTAGAAAATTCAACGTATAATACAGTTCTTCGTCTGACACTAATGGTGGGTATCTCCCGTGTTTTAACTTGACAAACAAGCAAACACCCTGATGGAATGCTTTCGGCTTTTGTAATAGTCCAGAGTTTATCTGACTGAGTTCTCCTCTCGTGACAAGGTATGATGTCAGGACAAGGGCATCTGTTGCCTGGGGTCTGTATATTGAGCACAAGTTTATATATGTCTTGATGAGAGTTTCAAAATCACATTAAATAAAATACGGAACAATTAATTGCACTGAGGTTTTGAATCAAAAACTTAACTTTCCTTGAGGATTTATGTGCTAGTATAAGACAAACTGCACCAAATATATCGTGACTTGAAATGTGTTCAATGGCTCAAAAGGAAAATAACCTGATCGAAAAATTGTTGCATACACCCAAGTAAAATCAAGAAAGAATAGTACAGGAAGAGGAGGACATAACTGGCTTTAAAGTTATTACTATAAGAATCGAAGATCAATACTCTTGATTAACGAGAACTGAAGTCTATGTGTATATTCTAAATAAACCGTTTCCCATCTTCGAGTTGAATGACTTACCATCTTTCTGTTTATGAACTCACCAAATCTATCCTGAAATTCCCTCACTTCATGTTTGGCCGCATAGTTGCTACAACTAGTGAGCTTATCATGTGGTCAAGTCAAACGTTCATCAACGTTTCCATGCTACTTCCACGGAGTCCATAATTACTATACGACATAGTTCAAAAAAGGGTTATCTTCATATCTTTGGGTGCTAATAAGGTGATCATGCATTTTCTATGCCCACTTGGTTATCACGCTACAGAACCTATTTAGAACCATCTTTTGACTAGATATGGCAGGTAGGTTAATATTCTCAACGTATAAAGATAACTCCGAATATCAGCGAATCCCCGACATAATAATTATAAGATAATTATTCCGATTGGCTGAACTTCCGAACATGCTTGATGCCCTATTTTGCATTAGAATATGAACCGATTTGGTACGTGAACCTAATACACTAAGACTATAGGAATTGATATAAGTAATGAGGTAATGGGGTTACTTTGCATCTAATCTGCGGGGATTTTGAACAATGTAGAGGCGATATTTCTGATCAGAATCTGATCAAACTCGGCTGTTTCTAATAATGATAACTAAGGATACCCATATATTGGTAACTGAAACCGCCATATTCTGATCATGCGTTCAACGTCTCAGCCATGACAACACAGCTCACTGGGGAGGAATCACAATGGCTTGTATGCTATTCAGTGGCGGGTCATAATGAGGGCAGTAGTGCTTAAGAAGAAAAAGTAGAAAAAGCGACTATAGCCAGTTAGTTTCGAAACGAGTCGCTAGCTTCATGCTGCTTCAGCACCAGAAACTACTAATAAAAACGAAAAATGTTGCATTATAGTGCAGATGAAAGATTACAATTATATTACAACAGACTTAATTGAATATTGTCGGTCATGATTCCAAATGATTATACACATCAAATGTGCATATGTGTGTGCTCTTTTCGAAAATGATTGGCTTTAGTTGCATCTATTATCTGGTACTTGTTCTGTAGCATTTACGATATCATTTTTGACGTGTTCGAATGGGCTTTACATAAAATTCGCAATCATTCCGATTGATTATTGGTGGTGTCGCGCAATAGAGCTCTTTACTGAAAAACAAACAATAAGTGTGTTTTCAATTTGTGACGTAGCTTTATAATTTTTTAAGTCATTTCGCTACGATGTCTCCAGTGTGGCAGTCTATATTGATGTCTAGCACTGATACATCGTGCCGCAAACATGCAACATCTTCTCCTACCCAGTCACATTATTCTGACACCAGGTAAACCAAACCCTAAGACTAAACTCAATGCAGAGCGCCAAGCGAGGAAGCTGCTGGCAGACGCTCTACCTATTTTGGTCACATAAGCGGCCAACCAAACTATATAAGGGTTGCATAAATCACTGTATAAATCACTACATTTAATGTATTTGAGCTTATTCTCAAAATAGTGGAATAGTCAAATTGTTACCATTATTACAAAATATTGCATAGATCGAGAGGAATCATTTACATCAATTCTAATGCAAATAAAGAATTCGGATCATAATTTAGACTAGAGTAATAAGCAGTTACACTTGGCGATTGGGGGAAGCCATATGATTAACATTAATCCTTTAACATTATGTAATATTTGCGCTTTGGGAGCAATACAGTAAATTCGATGTTTAAATGGTCCATATGTTTAACATGGGAATGAATTTATAGTGTCAAATGGTAATATATTTACAAGTGGATGATCTCAGCTGTAGTGACATCGTAACAGTGTTGCAGTTAACCTAAATAAGCATAAGTATGGGAAATCTTATGCTAAATTTGTCTGAAGGTTTAAATTGGGAATGGGGTCATGTGGCAGAAGGGTTTATGGCACAGAAGTTATATGGAGCCAAAGGATTTGTGGGGCTGAAGGATTTATGGGAATGAAGGATTCACGTGTCAAATTGTTTATAAGGCAAACATTTTTCTGGGACAGAGAGGTTTGTGGGGCAAACGGGTTTATCGTACTAAAGGGTTTATGGGGACCAAGTGTTTTTTTTTGTGACGACGGAAAATTTAACTGTAACATTTGTAATTGTTATAGGCCATTACTGTACTCTATGAGAATTTACTGAAAATGTAACATTGAGAATATTAGATACAATTCAAAGACATATACTATACAGCACCTCCTGTACAATTCCACAACAGTTTTACCATCCAAAACCCCATACTTACAGTTCGAAACGCCGTGTTTTTCTTTTAAATCCCACACCTATTAACGGAATAAATAGGTTGTGTATTAGCCAAGGGACAAAATCTCGCAAATATACCTTCCATCCATAATTCTAACATACAGTACCCAATATAAATAATCGACAACGACTTGTTTGTTCACTTAAATTTCACACATTAAAATAAAAGGGTAGTATGTCAACGGAGGGGCCACATATGACAAAGATAATATATATATATATTGCGTCGCCTATACCATCAAATTTCCAATACACACATTCAACAGCACTTTGTGTATTGTCTAAAATTCCCACACCTACTATGAGACGAAACTGAGTAGGGTTTAAGTGAAGGAGATGAAATAATACAAACATACTATTTAGTACACGAACTATACCAAACAGCATCCATAGCACACGCCTTGTTTGGTCTCCACACACCAATGTTCAGACTAACCGGGCAAGGATTCAAACAAACTATATGAAATCCAACAAAGATCCAATCCATCACACCATCCATTGTATCCAAGAATCTATACTCACTATCCAAAACTCCATTATCCCAGCGTTGAATGGTGTGCTTGTATGAGTGTGTTCGTCTTTATCCATATCATATAAACCAAGACGAAAATACACATACATTTCTATATTGTCTTTTGTGAAATCATAATCACACTTACCCAGCACATCAGGAAAGTCCATTTTCTTATTTCTCTCTCGGTCCCTCCTTTTCAATTTCTTCACTCGTACTGGTTCTTCTGTTTCTAATATTGATATGTTGACGGGAATAGGTTCTTCAGCTTCTGAATACCTCTAATTTCCTCATCTTGCTTCAATTATTTGTTCTCTATTTCTAAATGCACTTCCAAGACCAATGTCCTATAAAATGACAACAATTTATATTGACCTTTGTCTCTCTTCCCAGATAGTTCTGGTGGCCTAGTTGTTATAGCGTCCGCCTTGGAAGCGAGAGTTCGTGGGTTCGAATCCCTGTCGAGTCATACCAAAGATTTTTAAAAATGGAATACATAAAGCTGCCTCGCTTGGCGCTCAGCATTAAGAGGTTAGTGTTAGTATTGGTCAGTCTGGTGTCAGGATAATATGACTGGGTGGGAATCGTGATACATGTCTGCGGCATGATGCCTCAGTGCTACACATCACTATAAACTGGCACACTGCAGACATCGTAGCGATATAACTGAAAAATTGTTAAAGCTACGTTAAAAAAATCAAAAACCAGAATTAAAAGTCTCTCTCTTTTCCTATAGCTCAATGTTCTTTTCCAGGCTGGAGGTGTCTTTTCTCCAGAAAGGAGGACTGATGTTAAAGTTTAATCGAGTCTCTCTAAATGCCAGATCGCATTTGCGATTTGTTATGGTAAATATCGGTCTTGAAGTTTAAAATGTGTTGACTCTTTCATAGAGACCTTCTGAGAGCTGAATGAATGCTCTCTCTCTCTCTCTCTCTCTCTCTCTCTCTCTCTCTCTCTATATATATATATATATACACATGCATGCATATAGATCTGGCGAAGAGAAATGAGTCAAATTGAATTTTGCAATCAAAATGAAATGATTGCAGTTTTAATGTGAGAAGGTAAAAGAAAGTAAGTGTCAATGGCGGGACACAATGCCTCAAGCACAAAATGACGTGTATGCTCAGATCCATGCGAGTGAGTTCGATGACAACAAGAACGAGCATGAATCACCGCTTGAGTCATTCACTAGCTCCCAAGAATTATTACCACAATCGAGGGACGCAATATCGCATCTCCAGAAATTGTAGAACCAACGCATACAGCTACACTTTGAAGTTTAAACAGTTCAAGACTGAAGTGCCTCTCCAGAAAGCAGAAAGTTTCGTCAGCAGTTTATTGGGATTCCTTGTTAAAGACACCAAACTACAATGCCAAGCCAAAGAGGACAATCGTTTCAGACTGTCCATTCATCCCGACAGTTTAAGTCACTCTTGAGAGTATGCCATACATTTCCGAAGGAAAAGATCTGATTCGTAGCTCAGCGAGCCATTGGCAGATCTACGCGCTTCGAATATAATCCCATGGCGCGAGGCCATCAGCAGGAAAGTGCTAGATCATTTTTATGATTTAGCTGTACCTTTCGGCATCTATTTCGCACCAAAAATGACAAGAACGGGTTTTTGTCCAAAGAAAAAGAATAAATATTGTTGTTTTTGTCACCAAATCATACACTTGACCATACAAAAAGTACCACTTGGAGCTGCAGGAGGAAGACAACCATGACTCTCAGAACAAAAAGACATGAATATAATCCTTTTTGTTTCTAATGTCTGCAAGAGATCAATATTCACATCCCTAAGGTCTGAGTGGCTAATCGGAGTTCTGATATGTATAACCAAGAGCCTATCTTTTCTATTATCCCTATTGTAGAAAGATTCCAACATGACGTGCAAAAATGTTACCCAACACTATTCTCGATTTAGCCCTATGGATACTAGACCCTATCGAATTCACTTGGAGAAAAGAGTATTATCAAGTTTGCGAGGACTGACGGGTGATAGCTAACAATTTCTTGAAATTAGATGGATAATTACTTCTGAAATACTATTCAGAATAAGGCACAAAATGCCCCAAAATGACAATGAACGCATCTACATAAAAGTGGGACAAGTACAGTTTAAAGATTGCATTAGTTATTTGGCCATGGTTTGAGTCGATTACCTAAACGTTTGGAATTATAGAAATACCCAATGGGTATTTTCAACACTTTCCAATACTAATGCCAATCAACATGCGATCCTTCTGCATTAGGCTGACGCTCACTATTACAACCCCTAGAATATGTACAGAGAAGAACCAGAAGCCGTCTGCGCTTGGTACCACCTTCTAACCCCTTCGAAATTCATGACGAAATGTTTAATTATCGCTTATCTAATGTGTAGGAGGCGAGAAGGCAATATGACATATCTTGGGTGTATGCTAGGGATTTGCAAGACGCAAACATCATTTACGAATTTCATGGATGATTAGTTCACTGACGACTTATCTGTTACCCTCAGCGACAGAAGAAAAATCAGTTCTTACAGTACACCATATAAACATTGTGCAAAATACTTAAAAGTGACGCATGAAGTTAGTACAACAAGGATATCTAGTGGTGGAAGTGTCGTCGTTTAGTACAATCAACGTTTCAAAGCCGATGCCGAGTTTAGACGCACTGCCGAAAGTTACGACGTGGTGGACGTTGAACTTCTCGATCCAGCCGACAATTTATTTAGAGGATGAACAAATGCTGTATGCTTGCTGTATAACGTGGACGAATCTCAGGCAGAAGAACCTAGAGGCATCGATATGTGTACGTCGCATCCTCGGGCGTGTAAATATGGTCGATTTCCAGGTGCTGATAGAATTGATAGAATACATTCGTCGAATCTAAGACCTGATCAAATGCAAATTTGTACCTTCCACTGACGTGCACCATCCAGTCGTATCACACCCTTGAAAAAGAAAAATGGCCTTTGCTTTGTGCCGTACCCGTGCTGAAACCTCTAACCAAGACGAACTTGATCATCACACTGAGGAAGAACGCGCTTTGACAGGATTGTGGGTCAGCGTTGAATTGTTTTATGCTCTGAATCTAGGATAAAAGTTTACTAAATTTCCCACTTTCCGAACACTGATCTTTACTAAACAGTATGCTGACTCTTGAAAGGCTTTTTCTCAGGTTATGCCAACGCATTTTGAAACTAAAACAAGAGGGCAGCGTCTATCTCTCCTGTTCTCAGGCTTCTGAAGACCAAGACAAATTCTGAGAACAATACTGTACCATCAAAGACATCACTTCAGATCACGTGGAACAGAATGAAGGAAAGCACAGGTTTTGACAAAATCATCCTTAGTAGCTTGTGGGGAAATAGGCACAACGTACGTGGTTACCCAGGACAGAGTACTTATCAGATCCATCCAAGATATTTGATCTGGTGGACTACAAAAAGTAAACAAATGAAACACGTGGAAGTTGTTCGTTATAGTTTAATCTTGCACAATAACGAGACGAATCTGAGTTTACATTGTCTGAAATGTTTTGAAATGCCATCGTTGCAGCCTTACTGACAGCCCATGCTCACTTAAAACTATGCAAAGCCTTATCACTGTTAAGTGATTGAGTCCTTTATTATAACACGGATGGAAAGTTTCATTTACATCCATCACCGTGACAAATCGCACCCAGGCGTCAAAGGGATTGCTTATCACATGGCTAAACGACTATCCTGAAGACAAGATTTAGATATTTGCTAGTGGTGTCACTTAAATTACGGTTTCTAATACCAAGACCGACGGGGAGAAATGCATACCAAATGTAAAGTCAAAGGACTGACACTGAAATTTTGAGCGAGTCAACTCGTCAGCTTTAAAGTGCTGAAAAACCTCAACGTTCTGGAAACGATCAATACTTTCGTGCGACCACAATCGAATTGTACGATTACACGACTAGCAAATCGTCAGGTGTCCTTTGGAGAAAATCTATCAAATCATGTTGCTGAAAGGAATGCTACTTCAAGTCCAGAAGACACCACTTCATTACTACTGCAGCGTGTCTCATTCCACTCACATACACAAGCGAGCGAAGGATTCAAGTTCAGTGCAAAAATTGACCTCGATGCAGTGCTTTGAGACCACATTGATGTCGTAACCTACAAATAACGCAACACCACATGGCTGCTTCTGTGCCACTACTAGCACCGTAGAAAGTAACACAAGATGGTCACTATAGCTTAACCGGCTTGAAGCAGCTGTTCCGTTTTTTAGTGCCGTTTTCATGATATATGTGCTTGTTGCCTGTTTTCATCTTCGTTATTGTGTTCATTACGTATTGGCTGTTACATTCGTATCTGTTTTTTCATCTCCTTGTTTTAGAAACGAGACCAATTGGACTTTTTCTCAGCTGTCTTGCTCCACTCTGTTTAAACAAACAGCCATCACGTAATACTCGCCAGTCAACCCGCTTATGCTACGATGAACCCTCATTAATTGCTTTAATGATCAATCCTTGGCTCTCCACACTACATTGTGCTCTACACTAAACGAACTGGGACTACATTCATCATTACCTAAATGTAAACAGCAGCGAAAAAAGAAACGTTGTTTCAAAGCTGGCCGGCGTAGAACAGGAAAAAGAATCCTAGTTATCTCCCTTATTTCGACACGACCATTTGAAAACAATTCGACCGTTAATTTAGATAACCTAATTCAAATCCCTAATAATTCGTCACCCTTTGTGTCAACTATCCAAGAAATACCTCTGTGCATTGCATTATTCAATTCCCAGTAAGTAGGACCACCGGAAAAGCCCACAGAATAGTTAATTTTATCAACTAACAGAATGTTGACATATTTTTCCTGACGAAAACATGGCTAAAAACATCAGGCGATGAGCCCAATTGTGCGGATCTAACAGCCACTGGTTACTCCATCAACACGTTCCCCCATAATTCTCGCGAAGGTGGAATTGCTGTCATCACAAAGAACTCCATGATAAAACGTCTTAACTACACCACAACATTCAATTTCGACCACACATCGTTTGAATTAGTCCAAGTCTCAGTCACACTGGAACAAAGGTCAGTCCATTTGTTTCTGCCTATACCGCCCTCCTCCTAGTAGAAAAAACAAGCTGGCCGACTCTCTCTTTTTGGAGAAGTTTCCGAATCTCCTGGAGTATAGAAATTCGATAGGTGGCAACCTGATTAATCTTGGAGATTTCAACTTTCACTTTGACTGTCCCGGAAACTCAAATACATCAAAACACATAGATTCCAGTAATGTTTTCAAATCAAACAGTCAGTTGACCAACCCACCCATAAACATGGTCACATTTTAGACTGGATTCTTCATATACCTGATGATAACATTCTACGGTCCTCCCTGGTATCCCATGACCTTGCATCAGATCTCCTCTGTATAATATACAATCTTGACGTATCAGTCCCTAACCCTCCACCTTTATATGCTACTAAGAGAAACCTCCGTATGATAAATAGAACCAAACTAATGCACGACATCCAAGTTAACCTAACAACTTGCTTACCTCCTACCGCAGAACAACTCGATAACTGTCTGCGTTCATTGCTTGACAAACATGCCCCAGCTACCAAGTGCAGAGGATCAATTCAAAAGTGTTCTCCATGGTATAGCAGTGTTAGCGACCAGCTTTGCACTGCTAAAAGAGACCGCCGTAAAGCTGAGAGGCTTTAGCTTTCCACCAGACTCACTATTCATAAGCAAATCAATGAAGTCGCTAAGAAGAATGTTACAAATATAGTCCACTCAACGAAGTCAGCCCACTACACTACTAAGATCAGGAAAAGTTTCTGCTGCAAAGAGTTCTTCGAGAATACTAACAAGCTATTGTCAAGGAACAAATCAACACCACTTCCAAATACTTTCTTTCCAGTCGACCTTCCGGATATGTTTGCAAATTTCTTCCGTGACAAAGTACCAACCATCAGAGATAAGCTTGACACCACAATTTCAATTGACTCGTCGTCACCATACAGTTAGGATACAGAATTTGAGCGGCAACCATTAGCAGCATTTGAACCTCTCTCTATGGATTTCGTACGTACAATCGTTATGAAGAGTGCTCCAAAGTCACGTGAAATTGATCCAATTCCATCATCACTGCTGCTTGAGTGCTTAGATCCAGTATTGCCTACACTAACTGATGTTATTAATACCTCTCTCTCACTCGGGGAATTCCCATCATTTTTCAAAACTGCCATTGTAAAACCTCTGCTGAAGAAATCAACACTAGACCATAACGATTTAAAGAACTACCACCCAGTTTCTAATCTCCCATTCATTTTCAAAAATCTTAGAAAAGGTTGTTCTATCCCAGCTTGTATCTCATCTAAATTCAAACAGTCTTTTTAGCAATGTACAATCTGCATATCGTCCTTGCCACATTACTGAAACTACTCTTCTAAAAGTAGTTAATGACATTCTAACTGCGTTGAATAGCGGAACGATTACGGTCCTCACCCTTCTTGATTGTCTGCAGCATTTGACAAAATAGACCATGATATATTACTTCACCGTCTCCAGCATGTATTTGGCATTCATGATACAGCCTTACCGTGGTTCAAGTCCTACTTGGTCAACAGGACACAAATTGTGTCTGCAAATGGGATACACTCCAGCCCAGTTGATCTATGCTGTGGTGTTCCACGGGGGTCTGTTCTTGGACCTGTTTTCTTCATTCTGTACACTCAGTCGCTCTCAAGTGTCATATATCATCATCCAGTGTCTCACCAATTGCACGCTGATGGCACCCAAATATAAAAATCTAGCCACCCAACTGAAGTTGATGCTACCATTCAAGGTGTAGAGAGGTGCATTTCTGATGTGAAATCATGGATGACATGTAACAAGCTGCAGATGAATGATGATAAATCTGAGGCTATTGTGATCACAACACAAATACATTTTCATTCAAATCCTTTACCTCAAACAATAAATATCAGCAACGCCAACATTAAATTCACACAATCAGTACGAAACCTAGGTGTTACTCTGGACAGTACTCTCACATTGCACCAACATGTCGTGAACATATGCAAGGCTGCATATCTTCAGCTGAGACGCATCAGCTCAATTCGCAAATATCTTTCAGTTGATGCCATTAACACTTGTGTGTTCATTAGCACTTTCAAGACTGGACTTCTGTAACTCAATTATGTCTGGTTCGTCTCAATATCTACACGAGAAACTTCAAAAAGTTCAATACACAGCTGCTCTTATCATACTTAGAGTACCACGATCAGAGCACATCTCCCCACTGCTCTGTATCCTACACTGGCTATCCATTCGATCCATAATGAAACACAAAATTTTTTCTCTGTGCTACGTTTCACTGTCGGACTCTAGTCCAACATACCTATCTGACCTCACCCATGTGTACCCACAAGCAAGATACTTTCGCTCCTCTTCTGACAATCGTATACTCATTATTCCCACTACGAAAACAAAGTCATATGGACAGCATTCTTTTGCATACCAGAGCCCAGCAACGTGGAATGAATTGCCCATTGAACTTAGACACAAAGACACAGTGAGCACATTCAAGAGGACTCTTAAAGCTCACTTATTCAGACTCCAAGATCAAACTTAAAGACCTAATAATGTTTCCTACCTGAAATATTATCAGCATGTTTTTTATTTTTTAATGTTTTTCTAATTTCATGGTGTTATTATTATTATTGCTATTATTATTATTATATTCGCCTTGCCGTTCCACTAAGGAATGATTCCATTTATTACCGTCACCTTGGATCTTTACAATCGGATGAGGTGCATCACGACCATTACTGGTTTTCCTGGTCAAATGTAATACCTTGCATGTACCACCCTAGGGAGCTAATCCATGCCCGTGCAAACTACTCCCAATACCACCTCCACCTCAATGAAATGAACACGTGAAAGATGAATATGTGTTGTCTGTGGCTGTGCCTAGCTAGTGTAGCTATGAAACCGGATTCCAGTCGTTCAAAGCGAAATGGCCTAAAAGTTTGAATAGACCTACACCCAAACAATTAGCCAGATCTGGATTTGCCTACTCATGAGACGTAGACAAAGTCAAGTGTGTCAATGACAGGTGGGGTTCAGAAAAGCTTGGCTTAAATAGAGCATGGTAGATGGTAAAAATTGTGTCACTATCTTCTAAGGACCCAGTAAATATTTAAATCTTCATGAATAATCTACAAGAGGACTCTCTGGAACGAAGGATGCGGAATTACAAAGAGTTTGTCAAAATTCAATCGAGACGCACTCAAAATTATTTCTCTATTTGTAACCTTTGTTCGTTAAAAAAATAAAATAAACCAAATTATTGTAGGACACTAATACTGTAACCAAACGAGGATATGAAACTTACCACCAAGCCATGACCTTTATCAGAAGTGTTTTTAACATATTCCATGGAAGTAAGTCAACGACTGGAAGAAGACCTTATAGGTTTACCAAAACCTTTGACTTCATTTGTTTTCGTTGCATTTTGAAATCATATTGTGTTAGTGACCACGTTTCTGGGATTTCATTCACCAGTCAGTTCACTCAGGACTGTGTAGGAACAGTACCAGCAAAGAGAACAAAGCCACGTCAACATTACACACGACAAACTGCGTTGTAAATATTGAGAATAATGATGAATACAAGTTGTGCACCCTAGGTGAACATGACATTCACATCAGTTTTCACAACGATGGTAGACGAAACCGAAGCATTACATTTTATTTTGTTCTTATAAACACTTTTGTTCCCACAAACTGTTTAGCCCCATAAACCCTTTTGCCCTCTTATCCCGTCCGCATAGTAAACCCATTCCTATTTTAAACCTATTGGACAAATTTGACATATGATGTTCTATGCATATCATTATTCAGGTCAACTTCAACACTGTTACTATGTCAACCCCATTGGAGGTTAGATGCTTGCAACAATGTTACCATTTGACCCTATGAGCCCATTCCCTTGTTAAACGTAAGTACCATTTCAGCAAGTTTTCTAGTATTTGTCCCGATTGACAAATGCTACATAAATTGGAAGGATTAATATTATCCCTATCGAAAAATCCTTTCGCCCCATATGACTGATCTAGTGTGCTTGGACGCGTTCCGTACTACGTTTTACCGATTCAATTAGGCAGCAGTCTCAAACTAAACCATTTCTGTCATAAGCACGCACTCACTATTAGCAGACATCATTTGTTAAAGATAGGTTCTCAGTTTTGAGAGTGCTTAGTTGGTAGGCGCGATGAAAAAAACAAGAAGTCGGAAAATGACTGATGGTTACAAAAACGCTTGTAAAATGCAACATGCAGGACATGTTGAGATTATGTGGAACATGCACGTGATCCATGTAATGATTAAAAATCCATAAACATTCTACAAGTTAAGATCTTGAGCATATACAGTTTTGTAGTGAGTAATAAAACATTGAAATGGGAAAGTTAATATCTTTTTTTATGTTCTGTGCTGTTCATTTTTGGTCATGAAGAAAGATTTATTATTTTGATATTCATTTGAATATAATGATATCGTATGCATACTTGTCACAATATAAACCCCTTCTTAATTAGCAGCTGTAACACTTTCTGCATAAAACACGTATCATCGTTCGATCTTTGAGACTGGATGAAAGGCCGGATACTTCGATGTATAGAAAATAAAGCTAGAAGGTGTTCATTTTCTTATCTGAGGTTGTCTTGCACATGATCTCATGAATTGTTTTCAATTTCTATAGAGACGAGTTCTAGGTTGGCAATGAGTTTCTAACAAACGCTCAATTCCATTCATTGCAATTGAAATAAGTAACATTTGTATAAGCTGTTAGCACATCATTGTAATCTTTGATGTGTCTGGACGTAAGTGTTTATTCGGTAAGTACTGAATTATAACAGCTGGATGCAACAATTGAAGCATGTAAGAATATTTGTAAATATCGTCTCGATACATTTTAATTAAACAAGGAAGGACTAGTTTTAAAACAAGCCTAATAAAAGTTATGCTACGATTCTATGGTTATAAAGATTAACATAACAAATCACAACAAACAAAGTGTGTAAACCTTAACACAAGATGTAATTATCAAAATTATTTAATAAAAAGAAATAAGATAGTAATAAAACGTTATATTCAAATCCAAAAAGATCTGATGATTCGAATGAACTTCTAATTCTCGAATGTACATACCATAATGGCATTTCCCACACTTCCTTTGAATAATCCAGAGTAGTCCTCAAATAATGGTCTAGTCCAATGCAATTCCAATGAATACTCATAATAAATTTATGCTCTGTCTAAGTACAACATAAAACACGTATGCATATTTATGTTGACTTATGAAAGAAGAATCGGAAATATAGATGAGCCAAAATAGGAATCAATTTAATTGCTCCGGTTTCTCCTCATATACACCTTTAAGTGTCTAATGCGATTATATATGGCAATAAACCACACGTGACATATCTAACCGTTCAAATATTTCAAAATACCTAGTTGTGTAACCTATCCCGTCAAATGGGAAATATCTCAATTCTTCTTAGACCCCACTTGATCTAGCACAGCCAAAGGGAAATTATCCCAAAGATGTCAACATGATATTAATAGCATTATAAAGACCCACGTCATCAACAAGGTATAGGTCATGCGCAAATTAACCCTCTTGATATCTTGCAATAAAGAGAATTATATACCCGTGTATATAAATTATCTACATAATATCTTGATAATCGTTACAATTCATAGTCATGAATAAAAACAACACAAAATATAGAACAATCACGTACCAAATGTTACAAGAAATACAGATATGCATAACATCCGGTATACTGGCACACATAGAGATAATACATTCCGTAGAGATCATCTCCTTAATCGCAGGAAATTCTCTTTATATATTATGCACCCGTATGTCATCGTCTTCTATAATCTTTTCCTATGCAATATTGTATTTAATATTTTCACTTATTCAATGTGCAGTGACACATAGCTTTGTTAATTTAGCTCTTCTATACATACGTGAATCAGACAATCTGGTGTTTGTGCGTGGATCATTTGACAGTAATCAGACAGTCTGGTGTTTGTGCGTGGATCACTTGATATTAATCAGACAAGATTTCTTACCGATGAAAGAATCCAACACAAGAGCATTGTTCACAATAAACTTGTATGTTGACTTGGGATCCCGGTTAGGTTCCTGCACTGAACAGATAGCGCGATGAAACAGAGACTAGCGAGAATGATGGAATGGCGTTTATAGATGTGCGTGTGTGTGTGTGTGTGTGTGTGTGTGTGTGTGATTTGCATTTGTAACGTAGTTTTAACAATTTTTCAGCCATATCCATACGATGTCTGCAGTGTGACAGTTTATAGTGATGACTAGCACTGGGGCATCATGCAGAATATCCCTCCCAGTCACATTATCCTTACACCAGACCAACCAGTCCTTAAACTAACCTCATAACACCGAGCGTCAAGCGATGCAGCTGTTAGTACCATATTCGCAAGTCTTTAATATTACCCGATCGGGAATCGAACCTACGACCTTCCGCTTCCGAGGCGGACTCTCTAACCACAATATTCCAACGGAGCGGTCGTTTAGAGATGTCTAAACCAATATAGTATATTGGTGCACTCCATTTACGACATAAGCTATTTTTCATTCCGAATTGTTGCTGAGTCGTATATGTTTGTCGGAGACATAGAAATATGTGTAATCGTAACTTGATGCTTTACATGACGTGTTCCCGTTGATATAGAATTTCAGGATCATTTAGTATTAAACACTGCATGTAGAAATACTACCCTAGTGAATTGGTCTTACAAAATCGAGCATTATTCTGCGATAACAATCACGCCTGAATGCATTGCTCTTGATTGCACGAAGATGGCCTCACTGCCAGAAACTGGATCCTCTGGATCTGAGCTGCATGAAACAAATATCGCTGGAAACACCGCAAATAATTTAGTTCGTTCTTAATTTGTTTTGTAGACTAGCATTTTGTCGGCGGGTTTGAAAACAAAACGTGTTACGGAGAGAATCAGTGGACGTCTATAATTTCCACTTGTTAAAATTGACTCAAGGGTTATACCGTTCATATCCATTTGCGTAACATCACTTAACAAAAACAAGGATAAGAATCTCTATAAACCGCTGGTAGGGTCGTTTTATTAAATAAGGTTTCGGTTTGCTCGCACTGTAGTTTTCGATTCAAATCTATATAAAATTAAGGTCCTTTGTATCGTAAAAATGTTATTATTTGTAAAGTTCTCTCGTTCTCTCTCTCTCTCTCTTTCTTTCTCTCTCTCTCTCTGACACGGTGGTGTCGATGATCCAACTTGACATCAAAGCAAATAGCTACTGATGTGCTTTTTGAATTCCTAAAAATAATGACGTTCTGTTCTAAAACTCGATTAAATTGTCTGGAGCGGTTCTGGCGCACAGAGGTATCACCCATTGCTTTGTTTTAATATTTATTTTTGTTTTAATGCGAAATTATAGCTTTTGTTTGAAGGAAGTGAAAGACACCCTGCGTCTGGCGTAACAATAATTGTAGAATGCAAGAAAATGAGTGTATGCATGCTATCTTAATCAAAAGCTTGTTTGTCTGGCAAAATGATTTGTTTGTTTGTAGTAAATCCTTGATTCACATCAAACCACATACTGATAATATGGTGTATACTAAAAGTGGACATTTGAAACGTGTCACAATTACTAACACAAAACCACATGAATATAAATTCATTCATGTAAATTTAAGGGTGAATTTAGACAATACAAAATATACACATATAACTACATGTTAAAAAGCTGTACAATGTATATAATACAAAAGATGTAAAGGTAACATTGCACATTATTAACATATATGGTATGACTCTTATTCCCTTAACAAGTGCAATATTGTCTCTGCTGTTATATCCTCATATTGTTCCTTCAAGCACTTAACGCCAAAATTCTTCTGGCTCACATGAATATTCTTGTACATGGGGAGAGATTAAAAGACACGATAAGTTGGTACAGTAGCCATGTAGGCATACAAGCAAAGGGGATAGGGAATACACAGCAACAGTAACTAACGTAATGACATTCTCTAAGTTTAGTGGCCAGTAAACGATTATTTAACCATGAATCGAGTTACTTAAACAACGCAAAACAAATGACTGTTATCAGGGAAATTGCACCTTTATTAGATAATTTTGTCCATGTGAAACAATTAATACACAAAAGCACTTGTTCAAACGATGATTGCAATAAATAGATGCAAGAAATGCATTTGGATGTACATGTGAACTGTACGCATTGTAAAGTTTGGATCATTCGCGAAACTAGCGTATCATTTAAAAGTTGCCACAATTTTGTTTTTCCAATGCAGATGTTTAGTTATAGTCCTAGTGCCTATATAGAGCAAAATGGCATGTCTGCATCATATATAAGGATATATAATCGAATCGGCTAAATTTGCATTTGTCCTGAGTTTCATTATACATACATCGTATTGGATGTTTGTTGCAATTTTGTAACATGTGAAGAATTGCTCTTCCGTATACTCTTATATAATTTAATGTTGGTGGTTTAAGGTTAAAATTGTATGGTACCTGATTTCGTGGACTAGTTAGGGATTTCTTTAGTTAAAGATTATGCTGTTATAGTACCTACTTTGTGAATTACCAACGGATTTCTTTACTTGAAGGATAACGTTGTACAGCACATACATTGTGGATTAGCTAGGGATTTCTTTAGTTAAAGTTAAAGTCTCAGTATACCTAATTTTTGGATTGGTTACTCGATTCTGTATCTTCCAGCTGAACCATTAGTTATGCCAGTACTTAACCTCGTAGAATGGGGAATGGGTTCTTTTGTTGGCAGAGCAGGATACGTGCTTGGTGGTTCTTTAAATTCATTGAGTGTAGCAACCTGGAAAACCCCGCAAATGGTAACCTACAAACGCTAGTGATTTCACATTAGGACACGATCTAATTATATGGAAGTTTTGAACACAGTCATAGCTGTAGTGAAATTTAGATACAGTGTACGACTTCGAAAACCTCTTGCAAGCAACGAGGAAAAGGCAAAAGCACGGTTTCCATCTAGGAGATCTCAACTTCTTAAATGTTCTATTAAATTATATAGAGCTTCATTTTGCAAAATAAGGGGATGAATAATTATAAAGACATTTCCATAATTGAAAAATATCGCAAAAGCTACAATTGTATCTACGTTATGTAGTGTTCTTGAAGGAAAATAAATATTGATAAATATTTTGAAATATTATATGAATCCTCCAACCAAATTATGTGCCCCCAAAATCATTACCAACAATGAATATGTTAATAGTTGCAAGTTTATGTGACCAAGAACGAGTTCAACATCTACATTGATCGAGAGTAACGTGACAGCAGAAATTATTACATCGTTGGTACAAATATATTATGTGAAACACGCTTTTCAACTGAGACGTTTCGTCTGACAGGGAAGCAAACGAAACAAACTACGCTGTCATTAGTAATTACAGTCAAAGGAACAAAACGTTACATAGCAAAAGAGGGAAGAGGAAATTAGCAAATTACATGTCTAGAGAACATTAAAGAAAGACTGATCTAGTAAATCAAAGACAATTGAGATAGACACGTTTACACGCATAGTTATATTGGAAAGAACATTTATCGTTTGAAATTATGGAGCAGAATGCACTTATCAAGGTGTTGTCTAGCTTTTTGTCCACGGCACCGATAAGACAAAGCTTGACCATTTTAATTCCCCATATACATCTGATGACGTTCAAAATAAAATTGGGATAAGCAATGGTCTCTAATTAAGTAATCCTTGTCATGTCCTACAATTTCTTATCATTAAAATTGATGCCAAAAACTATTCAAGAAATATGTACTCGCTCCATGTAACAGTGGCTCTGTTTTGGACAACTTCATAATTCCTACAAAAACGTAACCAGTCATGTATCATTGCAATAACATGTTGCTATCATATATGTATTCTCGCTGATATACTGGATCACAGTACACTTGTACATGATACGTCAACTGAACAGTTTTACAGAGCGGTGTCTTTAATGCAGACGCGTCAACAATATGGACTTATGATATAGAATGTTGTCTACAATACATATATGCCCATAATATCTATGTATCAGAAATAGTCCGAAGCCAGATGAGACAGGTGTTTACAATATACATTGTTGAGTTTGAATCACCTCTGTAGCATTCTTGTTGTAATAAATTAGGTTTCTTGGTTAATGATATTCATGACATAATGACATTATATACATCTTTGCATGCGGATTATTGCTTATGTATAAATAGAATATGTACTTATATGAGAAGCATTTCATAGGAAAACGGGAAATGTCACATGCTAATAAACCGACTCCAAAGTCTCGTTTTTCTAATGGTTTTGGTGGTTATCCTAGCCAACAACGGTGTTAAGGTGTTATTGGTAGCAAGAAGTGAAAATTAGCATCAATCAATTACTCTTGTTTTTACATTTAATTTATCAAACGACGATGTATTCATATATCTACGTCCTGTGATTGACGTTGGCCTTTAGATGAGTTAAGGACTCAACGCCACATTCCAGGCTATTGGTACATCTGCACATTCGATATAAGAATTCATTGGGAACGCCACTGCAGTTCGATTGGAATACTCTATACGTCTGAGCTTGGCAGAAAATATTTAGGGCTATGTAGTATTTAATTCACATTTATAAAAGCTATTATTAAATGTTTACTTAGCGTTCTAATGAAATAAACTATTTATTGAATTTATAGAAAATTTGGTCTTCGCTCTTTTATGTTTCTTAGCTTAAGTCCATAATTTTGTACCACAAGTGCGAGTATCATTAGTTCTGACAAACTAAAGGTCAGCAAGTTCGCGAAAAAGACGTGTTCGTCCAATTCCTGAGAAAATAAAATAATAAGCCATGCCACTCACTTGTAAGAAGGATTAGACTTTATTCAAGACATGATGGGAAACTTCAAAGTTTAAAATCGTCAATGTTGCCGTTGTTAAAGGCAATTGTTTGTTGCACGTCTCTGAATATTAATCATTAATGGTAGGCATTTATATTTAGAAGATCCATCTTGGGTTTGGTTGATCATTAGAAGACGTGTTGCGTTTCTGGGAGTTATTCTGCTCACAGTTCCGCACTGCCTATCCAATTATATTCCGTTTTTGCAACGAATGTGGCGCTAGTATCGATTAGGCTCCACAACATAGAGCAATTATGTGATAGACCTCCTCAGGACTTATGGTCAATCTTAAAGCGTTTCTTCTGACCACCCTTAGATCGCTTTTTTCCTTTTGTTCATCATAGACGAGCTTCATTCATATTCTGCTAACATCCTAGTGACTTAGCCAACCCATCGCAACTGTGTTTTTGTCATCAGAGCGCGGGTGCATGGAGTGTCTGCTAACGTGAGAACGTTGGTTTCTGCGACTCCGTATTGTCATATTTTCCAATCTAGTTTATTCAGGCAGCACTTGGTTCATTTGCTTGGTATGTCGTCTGCACACCGTCCAGGTTTCGCAAACATACATCAGGATCATACATACAATGGCTTTGTAGACCTTAAGTGTTCTTTAACGACTGACACATCTGTGCTCCTACACTTTTACACGCAAAACCTATACTTGCTTAAACAATTCTGGAATTGGTTTCATCACCAATGTGGTTGTACGTGATAGTGTGTATCAAAGATAGTCACACAGAATGACCATTTTCCAACATGTCATGCTCCACGTGAGACCCTCCTTGTGTAGGTTGGTTCATTTCTTCTGTCTTCTTGATACTTTCCGAAATTGTCGAAAGCTGAAGAGAAAAGGCAGACTTTATATTGCGTGTTAGACTCAGAATTGGTATTTAAGGAACATCAGTTGGAGACAACGATACAGTCACTTCCAGTAACCTCGACTTCGCCTGTAGTCTTCTCAAACTGAACAGCTTGCCGTCAGTCCGGTATATGACGTCGATCACAGTGTCATCGTCACAGATGGCACCAGTAAGCATTGCAGGGGCAGCTGGATGAAGAGACTTTTGGCCAACACACAACTTTGCTTTACTCCATTAATGAATGCGAATGGGTCAGATGACTCAAGTCCATCAATAGTAGAAGCACGCTGATCATCACGGAATTGTCAAACGATTACAATTAATTTTCAGGGCAAAAAGGTTCCATGATTTTTAAACGTCGTCCACGGGGCACTGCGTCAACGGATTAACCATCACCTCGAGTACTGGTTCGACGATTTTCCCTGGCATTTTTCGAGCTACAAATACCTTGTGCGTAGTCCTTTGACATTTCTTTAATCTTGTGTCACTCTATGATAGGAACCCTTGATGAATGTGATGCAGCTGATTCAGCTGAATTCTTGCAAGCCATTTATTGCTCTGGAGATGTCTCCGATGGTTTCTACAAGCTTGCACGTTGTCCTTAGCATTTACAAGTCGGTGATGGATGCATGAGACTAACCCAAGGGGAATAGTTTCTTGATACCACATTGATTGGATGTGTACAATCAGTTAATGTTCCATATGGGAACCGCGGGCTTTGTAGACGTCCTCTGGCACAGCATCTGGTAAGGTTACTTGCGACTTGACAAGAAGTTGATCGCACTTATAATCAATGTCACCTTTGGATGATTATCAATTGATATGATGATTTTCACTTGGGGCAGTCGACCACAAACCTCGTCACTGGTATATGAATATTGACTGAGCATGTTCGCGATGTGCTCTTTCCATCTTTGTTGTAACAGTTGCTTTGTCAGTGATCACCGTTGCTCATTTGGAAGTGTCCGTTTGGCAGCATCGTTCTCTTGCAACCAATGCTGATGGTTAGGAGAGGCAGAACGACGGTTTTCGATGCAGAGAGTGTTTGAAGAATCCCTTGAGTTCCTCAGTTATCGAGATGTTTTTATTGATTGTATCCTGCTGGCTACACATTTCTTCAACAAAGTCATGTTTCACATTATCCTGCTGCAATTTGGCGGCAATACGCTTTTAGGTCTCTTTTTGCCTTCTGGTAGTACTAGCCTACATTTGGAAAACGGGCTTGATGATTATGAGCCCGTGATCATTCTGGCGTTTTGCATGATTCGGACATGATGCCTCTCTCTTCTACGGAGGATTACATTGTCGATAAGTTTTCCGTGCTTGGAGCCTGGGTGCGGTTTGGCATGTTGAGTGCTGAGTGATGTGTGGTATGTTGATACCTACGTGGTCATGTTCTGCGCATTTTACAAATAGATGTTCTTTGCTACTACATTTGCCAATTCCTTTTCACAATAACCCGTAGTCATATATGTTGATCTACGTTAACTCTGGCATTGAAGTCACTAAGAATAATAAGCTTGTCTGGCTTTAGTATTTCTGAACAACAGTCACATGTGGGTTGGTAATGGTGGGTGCATCAGCACTTATGATCATTGCATGTCGTTCTTTAGATAGTGGGATTCCCATTTGAATTGGTATGTTTTTTACGCCCTTGGGAAATTTGAAAGTTTGCTAGGTAGCTGCGATTTGATGGCAACCCAAAGACGAGCTTCACTCCGTTCTTTTTTTTTGTTTGTTCCACTTCACTTTATAGTTCGTTGAAATACACTTTATCATGCAGGATAGTTCCACCCATTGATGTTATCTGTATATTGAGTCCAGTTATGCATCCTCGGCTTCCAGTGCATCCACACCTGCTGGTTTGCAGCTCGCATCTAAGCATTTATTTTCTATGTCAAAATAAAGAATGTTTGATCGATGAACTGAATAGACACAAAGATCAACGCAAACACATTTAATAAGTCTAAACTAGAAAATAAGTAAGACGTATGAAATGGCATAATAAAAAGCAAGTACTAAAGGACTTAGTCACGAGCTACATTAATTATGGTTTAAATGATCTCGCACATTCATATGCATAACCGGAACAACATATAGTTTGTTGTATGAAAGTGAGGTATATATAAGGTGTATATAGGTGTTTAATTTTTATGGAGTAAGACTGACTGAACTATTTTTTTTGAAGTGGTTTTCCGTTGTTATATACCAGACTACTAATTTGCAAGAAAGAAGTCTACAGACATTCTCAAAGAACATGTCGTTTGAGATTATCTGTGGTGAAATGTATTGCTTCATGAACAACCAAGTGAATGACTTATGTTCGGCTTAGTTTCTTACTGGTTTATCCAATTTCAATCAAACTTGCCTGGTTAGTTTCTTAGGATAGTAAGTACCAAGTATATGTCTCATGTGGATCACCCACCAATCGCAATGCTTACATTGAAAATTAATTCAAAACATATTGTAGGTGCTTTCCTGAAAACTGCTTTGCCAAATTTGGTAGACTTGGCATGAATGTAGCAAACTATATCGATATTGTTACCAGGTGGCTTTTGTTGTGACGTCTATAGCAGCCAAATGGAAAGACAAAATATGTTAATTACCTTCTTTCAAGCATGAATAGTTGCTAATTATATTTAAAGAGTATCACAAAATGATAATTTTACTCGGAATATTGTATCATGCAGTGCATAGTTTAGATATGTGAAAATTAAAGTTAAATATAGCCGCTGTATCACGTTTAATAAGTCATTTGACTGTTTATTAACTCATAGCAATGACCATGTAAAGTCGATGTAATAAACAGATTATCAGTCGCAAGTAACATAGATTTATATTTCTAGCTTACTGGTGGATCTCACACTACACGAGTTGGAAAGACTATTGTGTAGAGGAAAATTCACCAAGCACAGGGTCCAGCTTAATAAACCAAATAAAACACAAGGTTAGAAATTATGATTAAATTTGATTTATGTTTAGAAATGTAAAACAAATAACTATTTAAAATGTTTTGTCTTTCAGTTTACTCTAGTTTTTTTTATGTCGTATAGACATGATTGAAGGAGCATATATGTGCAAAACTACTAATTAATGATGTCCACATGCATATGTTTCTATCAATTGGCAAATTGCAGAAACATTGGATTTTTTGTCCTCGAGCGACAGATCATAGCAATGACTAGAAGAAATACTTCGTCAAGAACAAATGCAATGGGCAAACTCAGATTTGAAACTTTACACTGAATCTTTTAGACTTTTATAACCTTCAGCTATACTATGATGAGGTACGGTAATCTGGTTTGGGACAACCATATATCACCTGAACAATGTGAAATCACAAGCAAATGCACAGAAGGCCGCCAGAAAACTGTGATCAGTTCAACCACATTATACATTTATTGAAACTTTACGTTTAGAAAATATGATCGGGAAATCTTACATTCAAATAACGAAACCACAATCTTGAACATTTATACAAAATGGCAACAGTGTGAAACCCATATTTCTGATATTTCTGATTCCGCCTGTTGCTAGCGATATGGGTTGCTCTAGCTTACATAATGTACAAAACTTACAGTCAATACAACCTATACTAAGTTTGTATTACAATTCTTTTCTTCCTTCAGTCCTTCAAGAATAAAAGATGTTATCTACCGACGTTAGTCAAACTGACGCTATTAACAACGCCAGACAGACATTAAATAATCGTGCCGCGCTTCGTCCAGTACCATTTTCAGATACATTAAGTAATCGTGTCACTCATCGTCCATTAACAAACTCAGACACATTAAATAATCGTGTAACTCGTCGTCCATTAGCAAACTCAGACACACATTAAATAATCGTGCCACTCATAGCTTAATACACATTTATCTAGAAAGAAGTATGTTTCACATTCGTCTTTCTTGACTTTGGAATTGATGCAAACTATTCAACATTTGTACAGAATAATATAATTGTATCACATCTTTATAGATGCGGACTGAGAAAATAATTCAAAGTATGAGCAAGAACAATGCATTAAGCTGTTTAATTCCCTGTCACAACATTGCAATTTAACTTCAAATACATTTTTGCATGGTGATATAGCACTTCATCATGAGGATGCATTCAGATAATGACGCCACTGATATATGAGTAGAATAGTCAGAGCAAAGGCTCGTGTTTATCAGATGCAATCTTATTTGTTTATTAATTACTGACAGTTGCGCTGTGAACGGCTGGTTTAAAAAGTGAGGACGAGCCATTTACAAATCATGTTGTATATCCTTTTTCGCTTCATTGCTTTTTTGCTCCCGTATTTTCTAATCTTTATAAACAATGATATATGACTATTATTACACATTTTGACCCTTTTATCGTATCTGATTGTTTTTCAAAATAGCTATTAGATTTTTTCTTTCCAAAACGACAAACGGTACGTGTCAATGGCATAATCTCCATCTTGACACCAGTGGCAACACAAACTGAAAAAGATCTTGAATAATCAGGATTGGTCTGTTTAAATAAATGAGCAAATATGGAAGCGTTTTTGAGTGACACGGTAATACTTATAATTTAACATAAATGTTTTTGATTATTTGGCAAACATTTATATTATACAGCTATCTCCTGTACGTTGAAACATTGCCACATTATGAGTATTGAGAGTCATGTTGCAATGTACTTCATTTTGTTGAAGTACACTGTGAGCATATACAGTACTAATTCGATGATGTCATTTTGCGTATAAACCAAAGTTAATTTCTTCTTCGTCTTCTCTGAATATATCATCAAATATGACCAGACGTGTTTGACCTTAGGCAGACACGATCATATTGTCTTAGTATGGAATGGCTTCTGCAAACAAAATCAATTCTTCACGACTTTCTTTAAGCAATGTGCAAGTCTATTGCCAGATTTTTTGTAACACCACAGATACGTCGTGTAGGACGATTAAAAATATGTGGCTTGTGTTTGATCAAATGTTTTATACATTTTATGCCCGAACCACTCGGTGCAGCAACAAATGTATTAAAGATAAGGGAAGATACTATGCTTCCCATCCTTTGACGATTTTTCTTTTTGTCAATCACTTTGAAAATAGATGATGAATTTGTAGGTATACTCATGTCATTGAAAATTCTGAGTTTACCATCTATGACATTTTATAACATTCAAATACAATTTAGAATGTCTTCCTTTTCAAAACGCGTAACAACAAAAACATGCCTACATTTCAGTGTCAAAGTACATTAATTAAAGCACAAAAACAATCAAAAACAATCAATACACAAATGACCGTGTACAACAATAAAGCACAAATTAAACTAACTGCATTTGTATATAAACACGTATTCGTGCACTATTCTCGATCTATTTTATCGTGTTAAATCTACTAAACATATGTACAAGCTCTAAGATCATTCTTAGTGTAAAAATTGTTGTATCTTATTTCTTCGTGAACATCATTTCTTTCTCATTATTTTCTGCCTACACAGTAATATTACCACATCAGTTAAAGATAATGATTTGTTGGTCAGGTCTTTACTGCGTGTACTGTTCATCAGTGGTCAACAAAATGATGAATGGGGTCAGTGAAAGTTAGTCATTAACACACATACCAAACATCATCCAAAATTTGGTGAAATCGTATGTGAAAATAGTTCTCGTAAAAGGGTTTTGTGTGCCTTTAATTCCTGAGCACGGTCATTGACTTCCTTCTATGTAATATGTTTTTACACTAATGTCAAAAAGCACGAAATGGTATGTCTTATATTAGTCCTTCAATTAAAATTTTTTTCTTTTTGAGAAAATATTCATTACCTTAGGCAAAGGGTATTTACCGGTAAAGAGTAGGAAACTGTTATTTTCAGTAAAATGCACATCACACGTCCTGAGGAATACACGTCCTGAGGAATACTCGTCATGAGGAATACTCGTCTTGAGGAATACTTGTTTTGAGGAATACTCGTCTTGAATAATATTCTTCCTGAGGAATACTCGTCTTGAGGTGTTCGATAGTGTTGTAAGTCTTCATCCTCTGGACAATTTTTTAAGTAATATTCCAACCTTGTTATCAGGCGACATGAGATTGAAGATCTTCTGAGTAGTGAATACCCAATGACTGAC
Organism: Sinohyriopsis cumingii; assembly: GCA_028554795.2. Taxonomy (NCBI): domain Eukaryota; kingdom Metazoa; phylum Mollusca; class Bivalvia; order Unionida; family Unionidae; genus Sinohyriopsis; species Sinohyriopsis cumingii. The sequence continues at coordinate 89,927,343 of CM068833.1, forward strand.
CGTTTGACCAATAATTGACCATTTGACCAACAATTGACAATTCGAACACATTTTAGACTGTTAACTCTCATCTAAAATTCAGCTTCAGGCGAAAATATATATGGTATAAAGAATGAAAATTGTTTCTTGCGTTACATTTGAATCTGTACAAGCGCTCTGTAAGTGCGTAGTGGAATTGAAAGGGCACACTTTACATGTTACCTTCTACAATATCGATGGGAATAATAATCATTCACAGCAAAAGAAGGTAGTGACATCACGGGAGTGTCTTTAATACTCCAGGAAAGTTATTTGTATATTCGCATTCATGGAAATTCACCACAAAATTAAAGCGATGTAACTGCATACCGCATCCGAAGTTGTAAAGCATTGCGTCTAATTTTAAGTTCATAGAAGCAAATCAAAGTTACAAGAAAGGTGTATTACTCTTTTGATTTGCACATCGCGATGAGCTTATTGTATCGAGAGTGGTTTGAGAGTGCACGATAAGATCCGTAATATAATTTCACGCAAGCATCAATTTTGCCAGCAAAGCCGAAAGGTTGTGCATGTCTAAAGTAGATATGTAAATCACACAAACGGCATCGCTTTTATTGGTGGAGCAAGGTCGTGCAACGTCTATGATGTCACATAGTAAGGCACCACACTCCTCGCAAGGCAGAAAAACGCACTCAAGTTCATTTATCGAACGAGGAGTATTTTTGGGTCTCTCACATTTTCGCTCTACCGAATTAGTCATATATTTTCTAGGCCGGCGTATTGTATTCACAATTAATTGTTTGTCTTGCAAAGTTTCCCCTATCCACCCTGGAGATCAGCGTGTGCGTACAGTCAAGTATTATAGCCAGGAAGTAGTTATATGTTCTGGAACACTATATGAATGTCGGCTGACAATTTAATGGCATTGTAAACGTACAATATGTTTTTGGATCCAATGGTTACACGCACATTTCTTGATCTTGGTCGGACTGTAATTCTTCTTTCAAGACGCCAAACGTAATTATTTGACTTTGGCAATAGTTAAATGACAGTCCTTTAAATTTGTATTTTGTATGCAGCTGTTGGTGTCTGTATTGTAGTACTCAAAATTTGAGGCCACCGTTAAGAAACGTGTATTATGGGTGTTCATCAGCCCATACACCTGAACGTAACCCTTTGATATCTGGGTGATGGCTATGAGGGCTGTTACATACAGTTGTCAGTGTCAAAGTAGAGAACTCTATCTTATTGAAGTTGTAATTATCACGAGATTTTAAACTGGCATTGGAAGTCAGGTATGCTCAATAATAACATTTCGAAACGCAACAAAAGGCGTGAACACTTGTCACGTTTTAATTCGGCAAGATCAAATCTTCACAGATTATTTCCCCATGCTCCGTGAATTTCCCTTCTTCATCAACGAGTTTAAAATAGCGACTTTGATCTGACAATTATTCCATCTTAGGTAATATCAGACATTGTGCCAATTTTCACACAAACAATTCAATCTGGTTTCGGCAAACGATCCTTCATACTTTCACAAGTATTCCGAGGGAATGTTTCCAAGGAGTGGTACAGTCCTTTTTAATGTTTCTCTTTTAGAATCTGACTACAAGAAATATATCCACTAGCTTCTTAGAAATAACTTGACGTAATCGGAACCAGTTGCTGGAATTGAATCATTATTTGTTTATAGTTCTGTGGTAGCAAAGTGACAATTGAGAAGCGGTATTAATGATCAAGAAAACATTTGATGTATCCATGTACCTTTGTACGACTTTGCATTTGATCAAACCTTCGCATTAACGAATGTGTTCAGCATGATGTGTTCTGTCAAGAATTCTGGGTAAACGGTACGAAAGCGAACATCCAAAGACAGAAAAGAATATCAAACAGGAATACGAAAATCAAACATGAATATATGTGATTTCTTCTACTTGCGATTCTTCCTCGTCCTACTGTAAATGTATTGCATTGGTTCGTTCTCTAAAGTAAATTTAGCGTGGATTCAAAGGTTAAATATCGACATCATACTTCTCGGCAATGAGTCTAAATTCAAAATCGATATTGAATGGTCGATCGTCTAAATTCAAAATCGATATTGAATGGTCGATCGTCTAAATTCAAAATCGATATTGAATGGTCTATCCTAATCGTGCTCAAACGTTTCAATTGCTTTGTATCCGTGAATTTCTAACCTCAGTTGCCGTTGGTGCATTTATGATTAACTCGGAGAGAGGACTTTTCAGGTTTCATTGTGGAAAACAGGAGATATTTATGTGCCGTGAACGTCCATGAATTTGTAAACTCTAATTTACAGACATCAACATAATGATCTTCACCATTAAGCATGATCTATGCAGTTATCTTCACTTTCAAAACTATAGTCGAGAAAACGCAAAATTAAACTTCAGCGGAATATCAACGGCTAACCAATATATATTATCTGAGGAGATATGATGGCTAGTTCATTCAAAGGGATATAATTCTTTCCACAAACAAATCGACACCTTTTGCGAAGGTAGAATCTTTCTTCCAATGATTAATAACATCCTGATCCAGAAAAAAAAACTTTCCAAATTTCCTATGACAATGGCGTAAAATATCCAAAGCAGATTCATAATAATTCAATATGTATTCGTGAAAGTAAAACGGGGTAAGAGTGAACTTGTTTCCAAGTGTATAATGCTTCTTATTTTCCTGCATGCATACCATCAAGTCGCAATAGCGAACGTCAAGCAAGTGTTTTTGTACATAATATTACCTAGTTTCTGTAAGGTGTGTAAAATGGCCTTTGTCATTCATGTCATTCCAACGTTTTAACTGGCTGCCAAATGCATGGATAAATAATGCACGGACCTTTTACACCATATTTGGCCCGCATTCAACTAACGAATTTGGGTCCGTTTATGCTGAAGAAAAAATCACGTGTTTCTTCTTGTTCTGATCTTCCTTCAAGCCTTCATCGAGTCCATTCTTATAAGTTTACATGTTTATTGTATCACTAAGTGGTTTTACAAATCGGCATATTTGTCGAGACAAACGTGTGTGTTTCGATTATTGGATTCAAAAGATGTCCATAGAGGAGCAAAATCTCACTAGTTTGCAAGCATTTATTTCTGATTTTGGTTGGGTTGATTCATGCGATATGGTTTGTAACAAGATGGACTGACAAAGGTTCGCTTGCAAGTAGTGCAAAAATCAGTAATGTTTTTTCATTAATGCAAGTTGTGGAGAAAAAACAACCTCCGACATCTCTATCTCTCTCACTTTTTTTCTCTGCAATTATCGCGTTGGTTCTGATTGGCAAGTCCTTTCGCACATTTCTCACAATGACAACGGTATCCTGTCCAAGAAATCCCGTGTGTCTTGTAATATCAATAAAATGATTTTGATGATGATACACATGAAAGTATTTTCCATTAAGAAAAAAATCTAATTATGGAAACACACTTGTTCCGCGAACTGCATGAGTTAATACTTTCAACTTTTAGAGTAATCAAAGCGTCATGAAATTTCTGCACTTCAAACATACCAGACATGGTGTATTCGGTAATGCCCTTTGTTTGAAAAAAATGAGTTTAGATTCTCTTTGTTGTTGGGATCTGTCCAATTCTCCATTATGTTGTATCACTCTTCTCGGTATATGTTCGGCCCATGACTGTAGCATGTGCGAAGCGCATTCTATCCTGTAAGGTGTCAATTTGGACGATAATGCGTTTGGTACATTGCATTTCGAACACTAATAACAAATTGTTACGTCCGCTACCCTTTGGTAGTTAAACGTAAGTCATGCTAAGACTACTTTCTCCATCGGTAATTTCAAACACTTGCTTATAACTTGTTGGAAGCTTAATTATGCAGACATACTAAACTGAATCAAGACAGATTTATAGTAATTGAAAATCAAACACTCGTGATTCATAGCTTAACAGTATCGTTTCAATCATTATAAAACCGTATCGCAGAAAGTCTGTAAATACATCAGCTGCATTCTCTCATTTGACTTGAGCTCTTTACATTTTACCGTGTACGTGAAAGAGGTATTTGTAAATATTTTGTGTGTCTCATTGTGTGTCTTTCGAACGAGATAATAATCTTTGGGAGCTATTGAACAATTGTCATTCTTCCTGAATCTCATGTGACAATGGTAGAGGGTATGGGTTCAGGCTCATTCTTGTTATTTTCAAAAATCACTGACATGCTCTTGTACTAACAGTTTGGTTAGTGTACGAGACTAAACGGAAAGTCTTCATCGTCGTCTCTATGTTTCTTCCTATGATTTCTTCTCAGCAAAGTGTGATCGTTTCATTTTAATTCCAAAATATGATCTGACTTAGCTTTGCACACTTTCTCCTTATATACAAATAGAAATTATCAACCTAAGATGATATATTCATTCAGCTTTCAGACTGACTAGAAGAAGATGGAAGTCAAATCAGATCACCTGGCACTATTTGGTGTATATGAGGTCACTGTGGCCTGTTACCGGTGTCAAAGTCATTACTATATGGGAGAGAATAATGTTTGCGGCAAGGGTTTCTGAAGCAGGTGTGATTCTACTTTGAATAATACCAAATGCAGTGATGTCACTTGTGGTAACCAATTTCGATACTAAACCTTAAGAACCATTTCTAGAGCCACCCAGATATTTAGATATCTAGAGCGACCCAGATATTTAGAAAAGAGATACACTAGTATTATATGTCAAGCTTTGTTTATGTTTTCTGTATATATATGTTGTAACGTCTTTGACTTTCTCGACCCACTCCCCATAAGACTTCTTCTAATTAAAATGTCTTGCCCCTTCTGTCACAGTAGTTTGTGTTCTTGACGCCAATGCATTATATATGAAGTAAAACTAAATTCGCGTTTCGTTACAGGGAGTAACGTTACTCAAGAGTGGTTTGTTTTTGTCTTTACTATTTCAAAATATTGAGCTCGGTTTATCCAATGCTGCACGAGCAAAGTGTTTTCAGTGACAAACAGGATCACTAGCAGTTCTCTGGCTGTGTGTTTACATCCAATACAAAGGTACTTAACAGAGTAAGCTATCGTTGTTGTTTATCAGTTCAACGAAGTTTGTCCGGAAGCTATCCACTTTACGGAGCCATTGCTAGCTGGGGTGATAATTTAAATGCATAGATAATAATGTCTTGAAACTAGTGAATAATGGTTGCAAAACTTCATTATTTTTTTAATTACGCATGTGTTTCACCCACGAGATGAAGAATGTCTCTTATTAATTCATATCAAGGAAATGTTTTTTCTATTTCACGCCCAAACGTTTGCCTCACACGATATATTGAAAAGCGGTTTGAAGTACCATGTTTCTAAATGGATGGCAGCGGCTATCAGTTCATGTTTTGTTGTCTTTTGTTATACTTTGCAAAGCAAATGTAAACAGTTGCGTCATCTATCTCATATTTCAGAGTAAAATAGTACTTAAAGAAACAAATTATTGTTTGATTTAAACTCTTGGCATATTAACATCTGCCGGTTAAATGTATCACTCGAATGTATGTTTTATATTGTTAACGAAGCCGCAGTGAAATTATTTATGGTAATTCCCTCCAGTGAAATCTCACAATTGGTTTACATGGAAAATGCTGTAATTCACGGACTAGCATACACTAAAAATGCATTCTTTTTCGCTTTACAGATTAAGTAATAGAATTGCTTTATATATTGAGTGTTTCAGAATTTGTCCTACATTTTATAAATAGACTTATATAAAACCTAGCTACCATATAGATTATATTCTAGTTCAAGTTAGCCATTTGTATAATCCTAGAAAACAATGGAACTGAATTATACATTGTATGTGTTGGAAGATGAACAATGCTAGAGCTGTGATACTTCAGAGACATTGCTCTTGTATGACATATTCATATCCAATTTTTGATTTCCTGCTCATATGTATGATGCTAAATTCACCCATCGTTCAATCACATTTTACATACATATGATCATAAAATTGCTTTTAGTGTCTTCACTAAATGTAACCAAACACCTGCTTCATTTTGTGCCTCTCTCTCTCTCTCTCTCTCTCCTCTGATAGTATGTATTAGAAGGTACATTAGAGTACCTAAAACCATTTCCTACCATTGTAGTTTTGATTTTATCTACGTCACGCGTGTGTGTATAAACGTTAATAGTAGTTTTGTTTTAGTGTAGGGGTGTGCCAATATGGATGTAATTTACAAAACGTTGCTTATGAACAATATATCCTAAATAAATAGGAAATCAAAAACAGTAAAATATTAATGACATTTCATCTAGAAACAGAGATTGTAATAAACGTAGTGCAAGCATTAACGAGTATATTATAAAAACGTAGTTCAATAATAATACTAATTATAATAATAGTGTGGACCTCGTACAGAGCCTTATCATGAATCAATATCATATGAAGTGAAATTCAAGCAGGAACGTTTGTTATAGGAATTAGAGCACAGTTGGGAGCAAGCATTACATGACGAATAGTTGAACAATGAACATGCATTACGTGAAATTTACTTGAAGCATTACATGAAGTTTACCTTAATCATTAAAGAGAATTACATGAAATTTACTTCAATCATTAGTATGTAATAGTATGTAATACATAAGTGTTATTAATTATTGTATTACATTTGTGTAGATTTTGTGCAACATGTAACTGCGATTCTTATATTTGTCAGAATGTTGACTCTTGACGGATATGAAAATAACGATAATACAACATTGACATTGCAAAATGTGTAGGAAAATAAGATTAGTACAAATGTAAAAGGACTATTTAAAAACCTCAATCATTGTTGGATTTTTCGAATGCCTTATTACCTGATATTAAATGTAGTACAAATGTAAAATGACTATTTAAAAACCTCAATTATTGTTGAATTTGTCGAATGCCTTAGTACCTGATATTGAATGTAGTACAAACGTAAAAGGACTATTTAAAACCTCAATTATTGTTGGATTTTTCGACATGCCTTCGAACCTGATATTGAATGTGCAGTCAACTGGGATAAAACGTTAACTTATTCAAGACGATGTCGGACCTAAAATCATCAATTAATAGCAGATTGAATGGTTTTATAATATTCTCCATGTCAAAGTGTGTGTTCGAATGTGTGTGTGTGTGTGAGTGTGTGTGTAATAATGGGATGCTTTGGCAACATAAAGACATATATATGAAAAACGAAGCATCAACCTTAAAAATGTATGCCTTATGTCGTATTTTTTTCTTTCAAGAGCATACTGGTTCCCCTTTATACCGATGACGAATCAATGTCAAGCTTAAAATGGTCTTCCTTCAACACTATTGACGTTATAATGAATTTCATGAAATACGTCTCATTCCCAAGAATTAAAGCTTAAAATGGTCTTCCTTCAACACTATTGACGTTATAATGTATTTCATGAAATACGTCTCATTCCCAAGAATGAAAGCTGAAAATGTTCTTCCTTCAACACTATTGACGTTATAATGTATTTCATGAAATACGTCTCATTCCGAAGAATGAAAGCTGAAAATGGTCTTCCTTCAACACTATTGACGTTATAATGTATTTCATGAAATAAATCTCATTCCCAGGAATGAAAGCTCAGGCACGTAGACAGCTTATATCTTTTCGTATGCAAACACTTCTGTTTTTAAAGACATTGGTTACATTGTGACATATTTCGTCTTCTCTATCCATCTTTCACGTTGTGTGTTACAGAATTGTCTTAACGTGTAGGTTGATATGTATGAGGTCATGAAGGAATTTTGTATTTTCCCTCATTACGTCCAACATAGGCTTCGTCATTGGATCCCTATCTATCGACTAATTATATTGTGAAATAAAATTTCACATAACAAATAACGTGTTTGGCATGTTAATAACTGGGTTACAGCCATACAAATGTGTACGAAGTTGCATTTGGCTCCGGACTATTCAGTAGAAAGCGCAATCCGTGTACTGCAATCATCATACTGTTATTATCTTGGGTATTCTGTTCACGAATTGTGAGCATTAGTCAATAAAGTTGTAGTGTTTATGACATACCGCAACATCAGGAAAACTAAATGTGCTGTTAGTTTTACTATAGAAACACGGGCGTTTGGAACTTTTGAAAATGAAAAAGATGAGTTGTATACTAAAATATTGGAGATAATTTATATTTTGCTACTTCAGCTACAAGCCATGCCTTTCAGAGTGAAAGTCACAACAACATATACATTCCAATTAATTTAAACCTGGCAATCTAAGACGTTTAGATGAATCACCTGAATATAATCTTCTAAGCAAGACCTGCACTAATTTAGAGATAATGTGAAGTGCATGTATTTAGGACCTTCAATTTTGAATGCATGCGAACCACCTATCGCTTTACACAAATTATCAATAAGCAAGCCAGCTGGTATATGTTACAGAAACAAAAGGCCTTTTCATGTCATTTATATTGTTGTATTGATCATATTGTCCGTCGTCTAATGCTTAAATTTTGAAATATAGCATATAAATAATACACTGTTTTAGGTAGGTAGCAAGGAGTCTGCATTGTTTACTCCGTTTTAACACTTGTACATTTTGAGCACGGTTCCTTTGTCTTCGTAGTGTCGAGTGTCGTGTATCGGTAAAAGTCTACTTTTTTCACACATTGCATAAAAGAATATAGGACTCTTCATGGGTGTTCTTTATGATATATATATATATATATATATATATATATATATATATATATATATATATATATATATATATATATATATATATATACATATATATATGTATACATATATATATGTATATATATATATATATATATATATATATATATATATATATATATATATATATATATATATATATATATACAACATTCTACTATACAACAACAATTGCAATATATTGTAATTTGCAGCCCTGTGATAGTGGCACACCCTCTTAAGTCCATGTCATCATCTTGGATGTACGATCAATGTCGACTCAATGATTGAAGTCCAATGTTAAGGAAGTTAACATAGCTCTTTAAAGGGTTGTATGACAGCTACTTATAGTTCAATGTTAGTTGTATCACTATATTCTAAAAGTAAAAATGCATAATCCGCATCTAACAAGTTAAACGTTTTCTCGTTTTGAATGTCTTGCAATGGTATTATACCGTGATATCATTTTCACTGCTTTCAAACATCACTCGCAACACTGATAGAGAAGGGAATATAATGTAGCATGTAAGTGAAAGCTTGCTTGTTTGGGATCAACGGTGTTCTAGTTGTTAGCCTGACTGGCTCACGATCAAAAGAGAAAGGTTCGAATCTTACCATCGGACTTACCTGGGTCATCTACCGAGGTATGCGTTTGGAAAAGGCACCTTATTCCAATTGCCTCGTCAATAAATAACTTACTTTTGTTTTTGTGCAGTAATTTATCGAAACAAACAAACAAAGAACCAAACAAAACTTCCATGTTTAAATGGAGCCGTAGCTCGCTGCACATTCACATTGTGCAACACTGGTTTATAGCCAAAATGCGTCCGAAATAAATATAGCCAAACTTCACATATTCTAGGTCACTGAGAACGAATATAATGTTTAAAATAGTTGATTGGCTCTAGTGTTAAAGATATGATACTGGGTCTGCATATGTCATTCTTTACTTGGGAATGGCTGGTGATAAATGAGTTATATGGGGAAAGGATCTCAATTTAAACCATAAATAACTGGAACAATGAATAGATTTATGACTGGGTTTGGATATTACTTTTTTCTTATGCAAAACAACGAATGATGTAATCTGAAGCTGTTTTTGCGTCATGCACGATGTGAATTGCACCATGGAGGATGCCATCATAACTAAACTTAACTCTGCTGAATAAACTGCTCTATATCATCTGTATGAATCAGACAATCAATGTTGTGCTATCTTATTTTTTAGTGTTTTATTTTGCAAAGGGAAACTTTTATGCTCATCAAAGTGAGCAGATATGCCTCGTACTTGTATAAACAAATACAGATAACTTCTGTTAAGTTTGTGGTGAAGTGATTGTTGCATCACAAAAGCGCCGTATAGCCACTGTGGTTAAGAAAACCTATTACCTTTAGACTGGCTGCAAATTTTGATATCAGTGCAAGAGGTGTGCCCCACACATATGCTGCAACATATGTCCCACACATATGCTGAAACACTTGTGCAACAAGTCGTTGCCAGTTGTTGAACAGGAGGAGAAAATTTATGCCTTTTGCAGTGCCAATGATTTGGAGAGAGTCAATAGATCATATCAACAATTGTTACTTCTGCATGGTTCATCCAGTTGGGCATGGTGTGTCAAAGAACAAACCTTGGACTGTCCATTATCCAAACATTTCAAAAGCTATACGCGAAGTACAGCGTGCCTAGATGCAGACGCTGTATTGCATTTCAGTAGTCCACACATTGACGGGTATTATATGGAAGTGTAGTTCTATCATGACCAATCATTATACAAATTGCAGTTCAATGGCGAACGGGAATTGCATTAAGTGTAGTTAAATTATGATCAAGCATTGTTTAAATTTCAATTGAGACGTGAACAAGTATGGAAGTGTAGGTCAATCATAAACAGGTATTATATGAAGTGTCGTTCGAACATGAGCAGTACTGTCATGCACATTAATTATAGGAATCTGAGCTTAATTATTAACATATTGTAGGAAGTATAGTTCAGTCATCAACAGGCATTCTGTGAAATGTACATTAATCATGCAGGTAATATATAAAATATAATTCAATCATGAAAAAGTCCTACGCGACCTGTATTTCATCTATATCAAGCATGAAAATTTATTATATGAAATTTAGTTCATAGTTCAAGATTGTATGACATATTGTTCAATCTTACACGGGTATTATATTACTTGTAATTTAATCGTGATCAGTCATTATTTGCTACTGGCAAGCTTTCTCACATACCCACGTTGGCTGAATCCGAGACTCGAACCCACGCAGACAGAGGTGAGATGGCAGTGATTCGTAACGGACAGCGCTTTAGACCACTCGGCCACTCGGGGCCCCTGAAGCTTTGGTAACATGTATTATATGAAGCTTTGGTAACAGGTATTATATGAAGCTTTGGTAATAGGTATTATATGAAGATTTGGTAACATATATTATATGAAGCTTTGGCAATAGGTATTATATGAAGCTTTGATAACATGTATTATATGAAGCTTTAGTAACAGGTATTATATGAAGCTTTGGCAACAGGTATTATATGAAGATTTGGTAAAATGTATTATATGAAGCTTTGGTAACAGGTATTATATGAAGATTTGGTAAAATGTATTATATCAAGCTTTGGTAACATGCATTTTACGAAGCTTTGGTAACAGGTATTATATGAAGATTTGGTAACAGGTATTATATGAAAGATTTGGTAACAGGTATTATATAGATATTATATGAAGATTTGGTAACAGGTATTATATGAAGCTTTGGTAACAGGTATTATATGAAGATTTGGTAACATATATTATATGAAGCTTTGGCAATAGGTATTATATGAAGCTTTCGTAACAGGTATTATATGAAGCTTTGGGAACAGGTATTATATGAAAATTTGGCAACAGGTATTATATGAAGCTTTGGTTACAGGTATTATATGAAGATTTGGTAACAAGTATTATATGTAGGTTTGGTTTGTTGTTGTAGGGTTTAACGCCTTTTTTCAGCACACGATAGGCTATACATGGCCGCCAGTATTAATGGTGGAGGAAGAACTCAGGAAAACCCCGGAAAGAACCACCGACCCACCGTAAGCTACTGGCAAGCTTTCTCACATACCCACGTTGGCTGAATCCGAGACTCGAACCCACGCAGACAGAGGTGAGATGGCAGTGATCCTTAACGGACAGCGCTTTAGACCACTCGGCCACTCGGGGCCCATGAATCTTTGGTGACATGTATTATATGAAGCCTTGATAACATGTATTATATGAAGCTTTGGTAACAGGTATTATATGAAGCTTTGGCAACAGGTATTATATGAAGATTTGGTAAAATGTATTATATGAAGCTTTGGTAACAGGTATTATATGAAGCTTTGGTAACAGTATTATATGAAGATTTGGTAAAATGTATTATATCAAGCTTTGGTAACATGCATTTTACGAAGCTTTGGTAACAGGGATTTTATGAAGCTTTGGTAACATGTATTATATGAAGCTTTGGTAAAATGTATTATATGAAGCTTTCGTAACAGGTAGTGTATGAATATTTGGTAACAGGTATTATATGAAGATGTGGTAACAGGTATTATATGAAGCTTTGGTAATAGGTATTATATGAAGCTTTGGTAACAGGTATTATATGAAGCTTTGGTAACAGGTATTATATGAAGATTTGGTAACAGGTATTATATGAAGATTTGGTAACAGGTATTATATGAAGACTTGGTAACAGGTATTGTATGAAGATTTGGTAACAGGTATTATATAGGTATTATATGAAGATTTGGTAACAGGTATCATATAGGTATTATATGAAGATTTGGTAACATGTATTATATGAAGCTTTGGTAACAGGTATTATATGAAGCTTTGGTAACAGGTATTATATGAAGCTTTGGTAACAGGTATTATGTGAAGCTTTGGTAACAGGTGTTATGTGAAGCTTTGGTAACATGTATTATATGAAGATTTGGTAACAGGTATTATATGAAGCTTAGTAACAGGTATTATACGAAGCTTGGTAACAGGTATTATATGAAGTGTAGTTCATTCACAATTATATGTGATATAGTTTAATAATGAAAAGGCGTTGTATAAATTATATCATAAGCATTAAGTAACATTATATGACGTTTGTTTCACACATTTAAATGTGATACAATAAGTGTTTTAATTTGTTATATAACATTCGAATGATTTTTGAATAACATGTTACTGTGCGTTTGGTATATTTGTCAGAATTTTTATTTTCGCGGAGGCAAACATAACGAGAATGATCATCAAAGGGAGTCGATTAGCAATGCATAATGCTGTGGATAATAGAATTAGCTCAAATGTAAAATGAATATTTAAAAACTTCATTTAAAATTGGATTACCTGACAAATATTAGAACCTGCAATTGAACCTGCAATCAACAGAGCTACACCTTTACTGTATTCAAAACGTTATCGAACCTAGACGTTTTAGTTAAAAGCAGACATAATGTCTTTGATAGTAATTGTCTCCTTGTCGATGTTTGTGTGTGTGTTTTTGTATGTGTGTGTTTAGACTGTTGCGATTCTTAAGCAATCTAAACTGATGTGTTTGAAAAAGGAAACATTCAACTTTAAATTTTATGCCTTATGTATTATTGTTTCTTGTTCCCCTCCATTTCGATGAATAAACAATCAATGTCGAGATAGTACCTGATGTGTCAATATATTTTATGAAATATGGCTCTCATTACAAAGAATATAATAGTAAAACGCATACAGCTTCTGTCTTTCCTTATCCACACGCTTCTGGTTTCAAATGCATAGGTGATCTTGAGATATATTCGGCCATGTCAGTCTATCGTTCGTGCTGTCTGTTAAACAATATCCTTGATCTTTAGAAGATTCAGGAGACTATGTAGACATTTTGTCTCTTCCGTAACCACGTCCAAGACTGGCTTCTTCCATGGATCCATATCTAGCGATTCATTATAGGGGGAACAAACATATCAAATACCTCCAACAGGTTTTACGTTATAATCATTGGGTTAATACAAGGGGATGGATTTGTATACAAAAAGTGTTGTATTCGGGTTCCAGAGTATTCAGTAGAGTGCGCGAACTTTGCAATTACTAGCAATTACGATTGCTGACATCATCATAATGCTAATAGCTTTCAAAATACCGCATCATCAGTACGACATAAAATGCTGAGAAAATGTCCAAAGAAAACAAAATATTTTGAAATGAAAAAAGGAGTTAGATAATAAAACAGTGGATATAATGTGTACTTTGTGACTTGGGCTACAGGTCAAACGATTATGAAGAGAAGACACAACACCAAATAGATTACATATTCTTTGAACCTGGTAATGTAAGGTTTCTAAATTTGTCATCCGAATATAATTTTCTAAGTAAATCCCGAAATATTTTAAATAGGATGTAAAGCTCACACAATTAAGATTTCTTTATGATACATGAGTTGTGAACAAATTCCCGCTTTACTAAAATAATCAACAAGTACGTTAACTGCATTTCATAAACGAGAAAGCATTTTATATGATCCTCTTCCTCTCTTCATGCAAAGCAGAATACCCTAACATATTGTGTCATCGGAAAAGATGATATGAGTGCTGGCAGGAAGCAATCATTTGGTTCATGCGTACACTTTTATTGGAATATTATCTCCGTTTTGTGAATTGTTATTTTGATGTAGTCATTGATCGTATTTCACCACCGTGTATGGCTTACATTTTGATATATGGCATATAAATACTGCCCTGCTTTATGAAACTAAAAACGAGTCACCAATATTCTCGATGGGATTTGCTTGTTGTAAGTGCATTTCCATGTCATGATTATTTTAGTCATTAGCATAGCAGTATAGTAACTTTATACGTTTAACTTATTGCACTGAGATAACCCGTTAATGACTTAACACTCGATTTTGGGCAGATGTTTTTGTTCTTGTTTGCTTGTAGTAGAAAAGATTTAGGAATTTGTCACTTTCATATCCCAGACGGATGAAGTAGTTAATTGCGTTCTCTCTCTCTCTCTCTCTCTCTCTCTCTCTCTCTCTATATATATATATATATATATATATATATATATATATATATATATATATATATTGCGTTCTGTATTATGATCGCTGGGTTTCTGCTAGGGTATGGATAAATATACAGCAGACGTTGTATAGGGATCTGAATTATTCTGTTAAAAGCGAGGAACTTACAAGAGCGAGCTATTCTGTTTGCTGTAACCATTATTATTTAAATGCCTTGCATGTTCTGAAAAAAATTGCGAGCATTAGTAAAAATGTTAAACATAATACAATGCCATGGGAATATATAAATATGCTGATAGTTTTACCATTAGATATTGTTTTTGAATTGTTGAATGCAAAAGAGGAGTTAGAGAAGACAAAAGTGTAGTCTACTTTGAGACTTAGGCTATTAGCCATAACGTTATGAATCAAAAACAATGCAACATATTGATTTCAACTAATTTGACTCTGGTATTTTAAGATTTCTATATGAATCACTTGTATATGATCTTCTAAGTAAAACCTGAAATAATTGAGGATATTAAGTGCATGGAATTAAGATTTATTGATGATGAAATGATCCCAAACCAATTACCGCTATACATAAACCATCAATAAGCGTGCCATAATATGAACATGAAAGCATTGTCATGTCCCTCTGTGATTTTTCATGGAAAATGAAATAATATAATGTCAGGAAATATGATGAGCGTATGGCTGGAAGAATGTATCATACCTATGCTTTTATTTTTATATCATCAGAATTTCTTCAATTGCTGTATTGTTATGATTATTGATAATATTATTCATTCTTTAATGCTTACATTTTGATATATTGCGTAGGAAAACTACAATGCTTTGTGAAAGTACAAATGAGTAAGCAGTGATTCCTCCATTGGGATTTATTCGTTTTATTTGAATTTCCAAATGAATATTTTATTATAGTTGTTTACACAAATACAGCGGTACCATATTGCTGTGTTTCTAAATTTTTGTATTGAGAAAAACAATGAGAGACTTTTGCGTTTGAAAGACGTGCCGATTTAACATTTAATTTGACAATTAGGGCAGATTTTCTTTGTCCTTGATGGCGTAGACTAGAAAACGGTTTTGAATACGTCACTTTTAAAACCAATATAAAACAATTATTTGACGGAGTTTAAGTATTTGGCTGCATAGGTTGTCACATTTTCATACATTAAGCATTACGAAAGATAGTTTGAACAACATGGTTGCATTTAAGTATTAAGTTTGTATTTTGTTGGATTAAACAAAATGTTTTACTTGATAATAATAAATTACACCTATGGAAAATTAATTTGTACGTCATACTACAATCTAATGAGCACCAACTCGTCCAACATCAATTTCTTTCCCCGAAATTCATATCGAAAGCTTCATCGACCGATCCTTAGAAGTTAGGTTCTAGGAAAGCAACGCACTGAATCATTATTTACAGAATAATCAACTAATAACATCACCTCAAAAGGATATAAACACTAAAAGCAATAATGATATTTGCTTATATAACAGTCGTTGCATAATTTAAAGAATACGTAGTTTTGGGTAATATAAGTCTTTACAAACTTTACTTAAATATAAAATTACAATGTTTTGGTTCAAGAGTTTGCTGGATTGAGAGCATTATGAACTTATACACCCTCCAAAAGCTTTAAATTAAGTAACATTGTATTTAAAATATTCAATATTAATTATTTCAGGCAGAAAACAACTTCAAAAATCATGCAAATGGCATATTTTTCGAACGACGTGCATGAACAGGGATCTTGAGATGCGCTTTTACGTGATTAGTATCTTGCAAAATATGACAAGAAAAGAGTTCAGACAAGAAGCTTTGTAAAATTTAACAAATATTTTTTTTTCTTCTAAAAAGACAAGGTAAAAAATGAGAAAAAGAGCTTACGGTTTATGAAACAAATGCAAACATAATCCAAGAATTAAGAAATATAAATCATTGTAATAAAATGTACTAATGAAACTGTGTTCGAATCCCGATGAAATCCAACATGAAAGCGATGACGAATGTTGTGGTCAACGTCGTACTAATGTGTCAACAGTTCGTTGTTGAATCACAGAAAATAATAATATTCCAGCTTGAATTCGATGTAAATTACGACAACTGTCCATGTCCAAGAATTAATTTAGAACACACGTATTTTCAGGGAAAATTAATCTCTTGGAATGCAAACAGTTTGAAGAAAACAAAATAATTAGTCCCAAAACTGGTCACAACATAAAACACTTTGACTAAGTGTTAGGGAAGTAATGTCTATTCTTTCTCAACACATCAATAATAAATCTAGTTACGAAGCAAAACAGATGCCATGATTTGGGTCAATCCTCTGGAAAAACCTAAGTGATAAATGTTATGTGTCCCGTTCTCCATGTAAAGCCTCGATTTCACTTTATGGATCTTACTCTGATGAAGAATAAAAATATCTTTTAAAAAGTTGTTTACTTCAACTCTTACTGATTCTGAATCAAGGTCATGTACTAGGTCGCCATTAAATACAAAGTTTATGTTATTAGTTGTGTACGAAAAACAGTCACGTCTAACAGAACTGAACTGAATTTCTGGAAAATGTCACATCAAGTAAATATAGTTACATTACAGTGGCATGTAATGGAATAAAAAATGCAAAACGTACAGACAAACAAATAAATTAAATCAAATTTAATTAAATCAAATATACATAACACCATTAAAACAATTGTATAGTGATCTAGAAGGCTATTAAAATTGAATGTCTCATGCGCTGCGCGCTAATTTCCGCGATAATTTAAACACCGATACATTTTGTTTTGTACTTTTAACGTCTCTTAATCCTTTCATCCATTTTGTCCTTCCTATGAATGAATGAAACTAGTGGGCCATTTTAAAATTTGCCATAGTTTTGTGTGATTAGGACACATCAGAGACAAATTATTTACTGTCAAATTCTATGTGTTCAAATCTGAAAACGATTACAGTATGTTACACGAAGAGTACATAATTAAATTTATTTACTTTACAAGGAAAATTTCAAGGACAATTGGCTATATATAAAATCAACGTTGACGATTACGATAGTGGCTATGCCGTCGACATGTTATTCCTATACTTAGCACACAACATATAAAAACACATTCGTGTCATGGCATTCAAATCTAGTTAGAGTGTGCACATATAAGAGCAAATACCCTTTCAAGATTTCATGTTTTGACGGTAAGTTGATTTTTTATTGGCTTAGACATAGTTTGTAAACAATTGAAAAATGTTTTAAATATACGAACAAAATTGAAAGACTACTGGCTTGAAAATGTGATCGTTATAAAGCATACCCCCATAGCGGACACAAACACAGATATAAATATACATACGTAGAAACATAACTATGGTAATCTAATTATAGAAAACATTTTGTATATATTATAATCGTAAAGGCCTAGATTCGGACTTAATGACAACTTAATTGTGTGTAGTTATAACTAACTGATTTTGTGAAAAAATAAATTCAAAATCCGTGTTATAACTGTATAAGCCTTGGAGGTCGTGCTATAACAAAAGGTCTATTTATTTTGAATGGAAATATCCAGCACGCCGTTGTTAATATCGAAACGGTCATATTCAGTTTATCCAATTCGCTTGATCCGTTTTACACTACTGTCTTTTAATAACGAGGCCTATGTAACAGAAAGACTTTTGAAGAAGAAAAAAAAGACTTGCAAGAAAATTACCTTTGATCCTTGAACTAATTTATCAGCAGCCGATTATTGTTGTTCATATATATTCTTGGATGAAACATAATCAAACAAATCTAGCCAACTGAACTTAGCAAGACGTGAGTTTCTTTAAGTATCAGATGTTTGTTTGCAGCAGTTCAAGGAAATAATATTGTACCAGGATACACAATGGACTGTTCTGTGGCAAAAATAAAAAGAGACTTTCGCAAGGAAACAAGAGACCAGCTCTCTGGGAAATGTTATACTTTCCAGCTGAAATGTCTAGTATACATATATAATGTGTTACGAGTCTATGCTCTTTAAGCAAGTAGCATAAAAGAGTGAAAGACAACAGGCTTTGTATAATGAAACAGATAATTTATTTCCTTAGAATACAAAGTGAATACGACAAGAAAGAACATATGGTATTGCTAATTACATCCCAAAATATTCCAACAATTACAGCCAATGTCCTAAAAATTTAAATTCCTGAGTATATCTCCGTATTAGTCCTGAATAAATTCGAATACTGAACGCAGTGACATGTCTGTGATAGCTTATATAATGTTGATATGTCAAAAGTCTTTTGTTGAATCACAAAAATATAATTCCAGGTTTGAATTCAGTACAAGTTTAAGTGAATGTCTTTATCCAAGAATTTCATTAGAGAACGTTTGTATTTCCAAAGATAATAATCACATGAATTCATTAATTTGAAGGAAAAGATCCATCCCAAAATAATAAAAAATACTAGATACACAATCTACAGCCTAATTATGCTAACACACGAAGCACGAATATATCAAGTCATCCCAGCTTCAAGATAATATAGTTCTCTACTAAAACGAACCCGTTAACTAATGGAAAATGACCTACTAGATTGATATAACATTTACAAAATAATATCCAAGATTATGTATAATATACTTAGGAAATCGCAAAACGTTGACCCAGATATACATATTGTACATCTTCTATTAATAATAATAATACTGATTTTAATCCATACATACAGAGATAAAGTAGATATGTATTAGATGTTTATAATGAATACAATTAAAAAGGTCAATTTGGTTCAAGCATAAATTAACTCAATTTTGGACAAGGTCAAACCCAACAAACAATGTTAAATTACAATAGCATATTATGAAATAAAATAAACTAAAAACACCAAATTAACAAATAATTAAATTGAATATACATAACAAAAGTTAATTATACCTTTCAAGGTCTATTATAGTTAGGTGTGGAAGAACCATATAATTTTGTAAAATACCATCTTTCAGTTTATAATTCAAAAATAATGATAAAACATTCTTTATACTATTGAAGGAAATTAGAGCAATTACATTTTCTTCCTTCAAGAACCATGTTGCAAGACTGACATGAAAAATCTTAGCTTCACGACATAAAGCTTTTAAAAGAATAGAAAATGCATCAATTAAAATTAGATTGAAAACATTGAGAACATGAGATTATTTAGAAAAACAGGAGAGAAGGCTAAGGCTGTATCTAAAGGGATTGAGTAGCGAACGTAACCAAAATACGTTTATTTAATACCGTGAACAGAAATTGCCTTTGTAACGTGGTGTCTGCACTTGATCTAATAATGGATCGGTGACAGAAACGCCAAGAAAATGGTTTAGAAGAGGCTTAAAATACTTATGTAAATTAAACCAACCTGTTCACTCTGTCAATCTCAGGACTGGTAAAAACTATTCTGGAATTAACCATTTTCTGAAGTGTTTAATAACCGCCCTATATGCTGTATAGAAGCCACTGATGGTCTACGAATAATGCAGCACGATAAGTGTACATGATTATCGCTTTATAATTTAGTTTACTACGTTGAAAATTAGTGGTAATATTTGGGTGAAAGTAATCAATCTAAATATGACCAGATTAAATTATCTTCAACCTCGAAACAAGTGTCATAGCATGGTTGCAAAACGTAACAAAGACTAAATAATGTATCCCATACTGGAGAGATATTTCACTTCTACACATGTCCTTTCATATTTCGATTGTTAATGCTTCTGTAGCAAATGAATATAAATGCAGTCCCAACAGTTGGTGATTATTATCAGTCGGTACCGTTGATGTTGTACACCTGAAATATTTGCATTCCTTGAATGTCACTTTTAACTGATATTGAACAAACTATTATATTATGATAATTGTTTGTTCATAAACGTGAAACATCGTTTTACAAATCTGATTAAAGAATTATATAATGAAATACACACTTTCATTGTAACACCAAGTAATATCTGTAAAGATACATGGACATATATCTTTGTTTGTTGGTTTATGAATTGAAAAATGGGCCGACACAGAAATCATTTGTCCTCAGAGATATTTATTTTCTGTGCAAAAATATTGGCTAATATGATAACATGACAAGGGACACAAATTACAACTCCAGGTAACTCTCAATATGCCGAATAGTCTTCTCTTATTCTTAATTGGTCAGAATGTCCTGGAAATTTGCTTTTTGATCTTTTCCATAAATATCCTCAATTGTCGGGCCTTACTATTAATATGGAAGGAACAAAATAACTATCTTCATCTGGAATCAAACTGTGAGCGCTTTGCAGTATTGTCTGGAATACGCACTTAGATGGGATTGCAATGTATTTGTCTTTCGGGATTCAATTCTCAACTAATTTGAGAATATTACAATTCGTATATACCCCAATCACATCAAAGAAGTTCAAAGTTTATTTGAGGATGAGCGAACTGTTGGAAATATAATAGCGATAAAACCATACTTTGAGGAGATTGAAAATGTATACATAACCTTGACAGCAAATATCACATTTAGATTTGTCCTAAATTATATTATATTTCATGTGTAGTCAATCCATAAGCAATATCTATACTGTGATGGGATTGAAGCATATCACCTACTGTTTCTATGCCAACCAAGCTAAGGATATGTACAATCTCATCAATAATGTAGTTTTCACAGATTTTTTCCAAATTAATTATCACAAACAAAGACAAAACTCAGACTGTAATTAAGTGACATATTTTATTATTAAGCAAGTGTATTTATTAATGCTAAGTCTGATAGACAGATCTAATTTGCCATATATTATCAAATGACTTAAAATATAGGTAATGGTTGAGCGAATAGCAGCTAAACGCATGAATGGGATGTTAGCAACAGTTAATAGAAACCTGGACGAAGGTACCAGACCCCCGAAGTTTGTATCTGTTTCAAAAGCAAGTCAGGGCGATGCCATAATGCGTGCAAAAAGAAGGCATATGTTTTTACCTACATTATATTGTCTTACAGTTTACGATGTGGTATAATATCTTGAACGTTAACATAATGTCATATGTTGAAATATGAAGATATTATAGCAAAAGCCACGGTATGTGCTGTTTAGTTTAATATCTCCGTTGAAAGCTGTGTTATATTTGCGTCATTATTTATTTTATTTTTGGATATTCATTATATTAAATATATTAAATCCGACCAGTTAGAAGCATATCTCATAATGTATTCACAAAACTCCGGCTGCATAAATCAGTTTCGTGAATTTGACCCACTCCAGTTTCCAAAGATATGGAAGTCTTTGGATATCCTCATTTACATGTAGTTATCTGAGATAACAATAACTACGTGGTTTACACTCTTGGGTCCCGTGCATATAATGTAGATCTATTTTCACACAAGCCTACATGTTACCCCTACTACCCGTACATATCAAGTAAATCTATTTTCACTCAAGCCTACCGATTACCCTTACTACCCTTGCATATAATGAAGATCTATTTTCACACAAGCCCAATTATTACCCTTAGGACCCGTGCA
Organism: Sinohyriopsis cumingii; assembly: GCA_028554795.2. Classification (NCBI taxonomy): domain Eukaryota; kingdom Metazoa; phylum Mollusca; class Bivalvia; order Unionida; family Unionidae; genus Sinohyriopsis; species Sinohyriopsis cumingii. The sequence continues at coordinate 89,949,564 of CM068833.1, forward strand.
TAAAATGTTGATCTGTTTTCACACAACCCTAACGATTACCCTTACGAATGAGAAGCAAAACACAAACGCAATTGTGAAATTATTTTCATTCTGTACACTCAGTCGCTCTCAAGTGTCATAGATCATCATCCATTGTCTCACCAATTGTACGCTGATGACACCCAAATATACAAATCTAGCCACCCAACTGAAGCTGATGCTACCGTCCATGTTGTAGAGAGGTGCATTTCTGATGTGAACTAATGGATGACTTGTACCAAGCTGCAGATGAATGATGATAAAAGTGAGGCCATTATGATCACAACACAAAGACTTTCTCATTCACATCCTTTACCCGAAACAATAAATATCAGCGACGCCAACATTAAATTAACACAATCATTACGAAACCTAGGTGTTACTCTGGACAGTATTCTCACATTGCACCAACATGTCATGAAGGCTGCATATCTTGAGCTGAGACGCATCAGCTCAATTCGCAAATATCTTTCAGTTGATGCCACTAAAACACTTGTGTGTTCATTAGTATTTTCAAGACTGGACTATTGTAACTCAGTTCTGTCTGGTTCATCTCAATATCTACTCCAGAAACTTCAAAAAGTTCAAAACACAGCTGTGCGGACCATACTTAGAGTACCACTGAACGTATACACAAAGACACAGTGATCACATTCAAGAGGGCCCTCAAAACTCACTTATTTCGACTGCAAGAACAAACTTAAAGATCTAATAATGTTTCCTACCTGAAATATCCTCAGCATGTTTTTTATTTTTTAATGTTTTTCTAATTTCATGCTGTTTGTTTTTGTAATAATATTATTATGTTTCTTATCTTATAGGTGTTGTCTAATGTTGTAAAGCGCTTAAAGCTTCAAAAGATTAGGCGCTATACAAAGTCCTCATTATTATTATTATTATTATTATTATTATGTACGTGTGGTGGTAAGTTGACTATCGGAAAAGTATTCATGTATTAATGCGCTTACTAATCTCCCAGTTGATAACAGCACCTGGAATGACGTCCATCTAAAAAAGTTGGGCACCTAGCAGAAGCAAGACTTAATCAGGTGTACGAAATTGCCTGTTTGACAGCGTAGAGAGTTAGTGATATATTATTTCTGTATGAGATTATTTACCAAAGTTAAGGCACAACTCTTCCCAGTCAGAAATGTCGCAGCCCATTTATTTTGGGCACGGCAGACCGATTTTGTTCTACAAAATGTCATAATTGAAAGGTTTCCATTTAGATAATTAGTCAAACGTTTCTTGTGTTCTCATTTTTATTATTTGTCACAAGCTCATGGGAATTTGGATCGATATACATCGGTCACAATTTCACACTTGTTAAGGTTTTGGTTGCAATGTTAATTTACAAATATTCCTTTAAACCATGATATATTCTCATCGTTTTGAAACACACTCGCTCGCTACCTTTACCACGGTCGCAGCATTATACACAATGTGATTAGATACTAGTTACTGTTTTGAACGTGCATATATTTTTGTTATGAAGTTAAAATATAGATTGAATTAAATAATTCCTTGCGCCATTTAGGTCAAGATACATGTCTTAGAACATTTACATTATCTTGTTGCATGACGTAGTTTCATCGCTTATGTTTCGTAAACTTCTTTGGTGAGTTGTGCCATAATTTGGAGGAAACATTATGAAGGTATGATAATACATCATGCGATATGAGCACTAAACCTTTTGCTATGGGAGTCAAGGTCGTACATTTTTCACCAATGCTTTGATCGTTTGGTCGTATTAAAATGAGACAAATTTTGTTTAAGAAATGGAACTATGGGTAAACAGATTACTTGTAAATATTTTTGTGCGCATATGTATCCAAACATGTGGACATAGATGAACGATCTCTTAAACAGGGGATTTTAATTTTTATAACTTTCCACAACACATGTATCCATCACTCTTCACGACTGAGGGGATGGCGTGGTGTGGATTGAGTGTGGAAGGCCCTTTCATTCTGCTTCATTCTGAGTCTAAGGATTGAAACCGGGAATGCAATTGCAAGCACGCCATCCCTGAAATGAATTATTCGGTCACGAATGGGAGCAAACGCTTACTGACGTTTTGCATGTGTAAACATGGGTAACACACGTTGCGAGTTGAGTTTTGTTCCGAGCTAAATGTAAATTTACTACTACAATGAAGTGCGTGTTTAAATATATAAAGACACTACTGGATCACAATCTCTTTATTAAATCAAGCATAATGATGCGACTGATGAGGCGCGAGCGCTGTCATGTTCGATTACCACCTTTCTAGAGTACAGAAATAAAATTATCTGCTTGGCATTCAGACCATGTCTCAAACATAATTGGATGGGACGAAATTCGATCTTGAAAAGGAAATGAAAGACCTAATTTCCTTTTTCTTCACGCATTTGACAGACTTTTTAATATTTAAAGGGTATAATATCCCAAAGGATTAGTGATTGTCGTTTTAGTGGAAACGATTTATTTAGAAACAATGTAAACACTAAATACAAATAGATCTGCTCTTCAGAGAAAAATCATGGAGCTGTCATATATTGCTCCACCCTTTGTACGTGCATTCAGGGTTTTGGTGACAATTCAATTTACATCACCTTCAGTAATAGAACCTATATAATAAGTTCTACGTTTTAGGAAATCCGTAACTCTAGCGTCATTATAACCCTTCTCATGCATGCAGGTTCAACAATCAGATTCAATTTGTTATATGCCATTCCTTTTTAATATTTCTGAACTGTGCGCAATCTTAACGATTTAGAGAAACAAGTTTTTTATTGTTGACTACTTTAAAATCGTTTTCATTGTTTGATAAGATGCAGTAAATTTTATTCGTCGGCTACTATTTAAAAACGTTGTAAAATATTTCCCCCAGTTTATAATATAATTACGCGTGCTAGGTAATCGATATTCTTATAACAGATCTTTTATCTAATGCAACCTTTTGTAGTTTTTTATAGACTATCATATATTTAACCTTTCCACGTTCACTTTTATTATGTAGTAAACACTATATTTTGCTTTCTCATTCGATAAAACTAATAATTTCCAAAGTATTGACTGAAAATTATTTTCTATCTCGAATCATTCTTGATGACAATTTACTGATGGAGTATTTAGCTTAGAAAAATCGATTGGGTTTTAAATGATATATAGTCCAATAGCAATGCACTCAAGACCATCTGACTAAAGGTGTCTGCCTATCTGACTGTTATCCAGTCCGTCCGTTTTTGCCGTTCAATTTCTTCTTTGTACCTTCCAGTAAAAATCACGTGAGCACTATTGCCAAGCACAAATTAAACATATGTGATTTTGATGTTCTGGTATATCTAATTGTCATATATCCATGGCGCACACATATAATAACGATGTCATCAGTAGACTTTTGTCTTTATACTGTCCAGATCATTTATGAATTTTCAGTCGTTAGTCAACAATAATAAAAACGGGATAATAGTATTTATTTTTCTTAGAATAAAATGCCATGGTAACATGAGAGTATAGTCAGGAAACTAGTGATCTGGAAGAAGAAAAAAAAAACATTGAAATGGAACCCGCACCTAGTAACCAACAATAACTTCAGTCGTTATGATGGCATGTCTACACTTTCCAGCTGACGTTTCAATAGCGATAGAGAAAGCTAATAATGCAAAGTAGATATCACCATAATGCATACTACATGTAATCTATCCGTGCCTCGCGTTGCTTTCTTTTGCTATTCTAACCAAAAACAAGGTTCAAAGACAAATCATTTTGGACGGAGTAGCAATAATAATAATAATAATAATAAGTACTTTGTATAGCGCCTAATCTTTAGAAGCTCTAACCGCTTTACAATATTAGACAACACCTATAAGATAAAACAAAACATATATAATGATATGATTACAAATACAAACACCATGCAATTAGAAAAGATAGAAAAAACATGCTGAGAATATTTAAGGTAGGAAACATTATAAGGTCTTTTAGTTTGTTCTTGCAGTCGAAATAAGTGAGTTTTGAGAGCACTCTTGAATGTGATCACTGTGTCTTTGTGTCTAAGTTCTAAGGGCAATTCATTCCACGTAGTTGGGCCCTGGTATGCAAAGAACTCTGTCCATATAACTTTGTTTTCTTTGAGGGCATACTGAGTATACGATTGTCAGAAGAGGAGCGTAAGTATATTGTTGGTGTATACACACGGGTGAGGTCAGATAGGTATGTTGGACTAGAGTCCGTCAGTGAAACGTAGCACAGTGAACAAATTTTGTGTTTAATTCTGGATCGAATGGATAGCCAGTGTAGGGAACAGAGCAGCGAGGAGGTGTGCTCTGATCGTGTGCTCGAAAAATATGATCCGAACAGATGCGTTTTGAACTTTTTGCAGTTTTTAGAGTAGATATTAAGATGAAACAGACATAATTGAGTTATAATAGCCCAGTCTTGAAAGTACTAATGAACACACAAGTGTTTTAGTGGCATCAACTGAAAGATATTTGCGAATGGAGCTGATGCGTCTCAGCTCAAGATATGCAACCTTGCATATGTTCATGACATGTTGGTGCATTGTGAAAGTACTGTCCAGACTAACACCTAGGTTTCGTATTTATTGTGTGAATTTAATTCTTATATTTATTGTTTGAGGTAAAGGATGTGAATGAGAATGTCTTTGTTTTGTTATTAGAATGGCCTCAGTTTTATCATCATTCATCTGCAGCTTGTTACATGTCATCCATGATTTCACATCAGAAATGCACCTCTCTACACCTTGGATGGTAGCATCAACTTCAGTTGGGTGGCTAGATTTGTATTTTGGGAGTCATCAGCGTACAATTGGTGAGACACTAGATGATGATCTATGACACTTGAGAGCGGCTAAGTGTATATAACGAAGATAACAGGTCCAAGAACAGACCCCCGGTCCAAGAACAGACCCCTGTGGAACACAACAACATAGATCAACTGGGCTGGAGTGTATTCCATTTGCAGACACAATTTGTGTCCTGTTAACCAAGTAGGACTTGAACCACAGTAAGGCTGTATCATGAATGTCAAATACATGCTGGAGACGGTGAAGTAATATATCATGGTCTATTGTGTCAAATGCTGCAGACAAATCAAAGAGGGTGAGGACTGTAATCTTTCCGCTATCCAAAGCAGAGAGAATGTCATTAACTCCTTTTAAAAGAATAGTTTCAGTACTGTGGCAAGGGCAATATGCAGATTGTACATTGCTACTAAGAATAATCCACGCTTCTTTCTTTGGACCTATCAACAAACGTGGAGCTGGCAGAAATCCATCCAATAAAAAGAGAGATTGGAAGAACTACCATAATATTGTAAATAGCAATGATAAGTATCATGTCGATTTTTGTCAGCTAACTTTAAATCTTACAATTACGTCACGTTTGTTCGACATTTTGATTGGTCTAGTCCCTACTAGTTTTTACGCTCTCTGCAGTGATCAGATGACAGTGACATCATGCTCCGAGTAGCTATCCATGCCTTAATACTTTGCCTTATTTAGACCAATTGTCGTCTTCAAACAATCGGCAGGGGTTTAAATGGCACCTCCCTCGAGCAGTACACATATCACGCATTCAATCCTAATTATGTTGGAAATATAAGCATGAGAATTAGTTTTTGGTATACGTAAAAATATAAACGTTTTCATTAAATGAAAACTTGGCAAGCTTCGTTTGCTGTGAATGAAACATTTATATATATCGTGGTATATGAAACGTATAGCATAGATACTATATAAGTTCATTTGCAAGAGGTTGTATAAACTATTTTAAGAAATATATCCTTTACAATAGGGTCATATCATAGTCGCATCAGTTTTTGTCTCAAATTTTACTTTGTAATCGAACCGTGATTGTTAACACATTTTTTTCTGTCTATATTAAGACTTTCTGCCTCCCTCATTTGTCTAAGGATTTTAGTGAAATAAATAACCTAATAACGATAATTATACTTGTATGTGCATCCGAATAAATATTTATTGAGGAATATGTCTTAATCAACAAGCCGTTTGGAGACTGTATTAATTCAATGCGTAACAAAGTTCCACATGTATTTTCTTCTCCACTGTTCATCTTGTAAAGTAAATGTCCGATACTGCTTTTGCTAGTTTCTACCTCCGGATTCACTTTTGGCTGCTAATGATATATATCGAAATTGGAAAATAAGAATTAATGCGATATAATTTTGATGTTTGAGTTTGGTTTTACATCACTACTCTATCCCTAATATTCAGAAACATTGTAAAGTCCTAAATCGTTGCAACCATGGTTAGTCAAACAGTGTTGTTAATATTATTCAATGTGTTAAACAACATTTTAGTCTCTCAAATGTTATCATGTAATAAAGTTAGATTTGACCACATTTTCATCGATCCAAAACGTCTGCATGCATGCATAATATCCTTTCATACTGATACCGTGATTTGTATGTTAGAGTTGTGAAATATTTATGTTTTCACTCTAAGAACAATTACATCGGTCATATTACACTGTCGACACTACTTACGCAGTGGTGTACATTTCACTTCATTTTTTCTCATCTCAGTTCAAAAAAGATTATGATGCGGTCTAGAATATATGGTGTATTTTTTTAATGTACAAAACATGAGCGTTGTACAGTCTTGTATTGTTGCCCAGGACTTAAGGTTGAGCAATTGTTACGGACAGCAGCATCCTCACACTCACATAAACAGCTGATACGCCAGTGTTTATATTCAATATCTGAAGTAGTCAAAAACATTAAAATGAATCAATTTTTGTTTTACTTATCACTGGACTGAAGAAATAAAAGATCTGCCTCTAGCTGTTAAAACGTTCCTTTTGATACATCACACTCCCCAAAAAATTGCTTTTTCTTCCAAGATTACTACTAAATTAGTATTTTCCTACCGCATTTGCTTTTCCAGACAAGAAATGTGACGCTTAGTATGACATGATTATGGTATATTTTGTGTTGAGGAGAAATCTATTTTCTTGTTTTCCAGTGCATAAATAAAATCTTGTCAACCCCTTACCGATTACTCAATATTTGATTTCCTTTCAACTATGTTCGAGTATCGCAATAAACAAGTATCGACATGTGCAAAAAATCCAAGATAATGCAATAAAATTAACAATAATCTTTTATTTATGCAAACAAGAGGAAGTATATTGTATAAATATTGATTAAGCAAGAAATCAATCATAATTGAATTAATCAGCTGTCAAAATCCCTGCCGATCGTAATCAGGAAGTATTATTTTGCTACGCTATAGTGAATAAGGGTATCAAATATTCATTAATGAAAGTACTCAGAATCGTTATTGTATTAGTTCCATTACGTAGCTGACAAATAATCCTAAGAATTTCCGTTCGCCGTTGAAATTATTTTATTCAAATTTCATGATCAAACCCATATGTAGTGCAAATAGAGTGATGGTCAGGCAAATAACCTCTTTTAATCCTCTTGATCTAGGTATAGTTCCCCAGACTTTATGATCCACTTTGATTTGCATTAGCTGTATTTATTTTCCTCTTAATCCCGATAGCAAAATTACGACATCTATGAGACAGGATTAAATTACATATTTGGATTGGACAGTTGCTCGAAAGTTGTACTCAGCAGTTCTCTGAAAATCCAAACAGAAAATGTAGTGACCTTTTGCGAAAACTAATATATAGATCTAATACCATTAATCACGTGTTAAGGATTTCGAGTAACATCAAAGCTAGCAAAAACTATATAACAAATATGGATAAATATATTTGGATATTTTTACGGCTGCTATATTTCTAACTCCTAAATTCAAAATTGACGAAACAGTCTCAAATTCAAAGTACGAAACAATCTTTGCGAACGATTGCCTTTATGCTTTAAGCTGAAAGATAATCAGAAGTCAGCCTATATACATGTATCAAAATACAAAGTCCGATACTGCTAGTGGCTTTTTCAAGTAAATGTATCTAGTTTCCTCGAATAAAGTTAATTAAGACAAACCAATTTTGTATAGTTATAGTTGTTGGTTCCTGGCGCGAACGCATATTAAAATTTAATTGCGAGAGTCTTGCATTTTACAGTATTAATGATCAATACTACAATTACTGAGTGATATAATTAGCCTATTAAAATCTTCAGAGATAGAAACTCTGTAGTTCGGATGAAACAAGTTCACAATAAACTAATAGCTTTTAAGGAGATCTCAAACGAACGAACTCGTCAAACCTAAAATCTGCAAACACTAATTAATCTAAAACAGATGTTAGATATATTTGAATTATTTAAACAGCAACTGAATAAATCATCTACTGACTCAAGCTTTGCAAAAGTGGACAAGAAAATGCCTATTATCCTCCAATGTGTTTCATATTGAAAGACTGCATCCTAACTAATCCTACATAAATAATAGGACCAATCGGGAAGATGGTAAACACCAAAATAGATACTTTCAGAGAATGAATCATCATCATCATCATTATTATCATCATCTTCATCATCAATCCCTTAACCCAAGAGGTCGTTGAGGAACCACAGTTGACTTTACAACCAGTTCTCTCCATCTTTCCCTGTTCTCTACTGCCCTTTGGGAATCTCCGAATCCAGTGCTCGATTGAAATAAATACAATTAAACAACCTCTCAAAATGCTTCGGTATCGCAGTACCAATGATGTTCAAAAGGAATCATCAATATATTTTTTTAAATAAAATAAATCAATTTAATACATGATACTGATCTGGACAAGACGATAACAGGTTGAACTAAAACTACATACTGTCCAGATCACTGATTTAGCAAAGTCAATCAGACGGATAGCGCCAAAACAATAATAAAATGAACGTGAACGAAAGCACGTGAATGCCGATTTGTATATTACAAATTTTGAGAGATAATTTCAAAACGATAATGGATGCTGCGTTCACCGATTATTACACAACATTCCGCGTTAAGGTTGAACAATCTGACACAGAGATGCGAAACAAATGCTGACAAAGATCCTCTCAAAACATGTGTAGTGCAAGGTAGTATTGACGCAACGGACAACATAACAAAAACATATGAAGAAGGACTTCAGGTACTTGGAACAGCAAATAGAGATACATTTAAGAATCAAGAAGATTAAAAAGCTCAATATTAAGTGGAAATATTGATGACATTATACACAAATTAAAGAAAACACAGATACATCCTAAACTGTATTTTACATGGAAATGCGGAATACTATTAAGACAGTGTCAGATACAGAAAGAGGAAAATTGTAAGGAAACAAAGAGGATATGAAGAAGTTCTAAATTCTAATCTCACGATTGATGTTGCGTTACAACCTTTGCAATAATTCGAGTGAGGCGTCCCCGAAAACTGGTATAGGTATCACAGAAACGCATTTTGCAATCATTAAAGATGATGACTAATTTAAATAAATTAAAGAGTTGTTAAATTTTTTAAAGCCAATACTGCAAGGCAGACATTAGTAAAAAGCACCAGATTCAAACATTGTCTATGCTGTGTTACTGATCGCATGTTACATTTAAACGATCACACGGAATAATAAATCATTCATGTCAGAAAATCAGGATTGTACACAATTTGCATCAACTTGAATTTAGATTAATGATGTTGCTGTCCTGAAAAACAATGATTTGGATTGGATTAGAATGAAAGAAACAACAAGCTGCATATGTGTTACAAATTTAAAAGCTCTATATATGGAATTTTACAATTAAATGAAATAAATACATGCTGTGCAGAAGAAAACTCATTCATAAATGCAGACGCATATGTAGCATAATGGCAGTTATCATTTTTGTAGCAACAGCGTTCGGTAAATGGCTAACGGGAAGTAAAGTAAAATTATTTGATCTAGGTGGAGCTAATGCAAATACAACTGTATACGAAATACGTCGTTTTAAGTGACAAAAACACACACACCACTTCAAATGAAACCAGAAACATCTGTCTATTTTAATCAACGAAGGAGCATTAAAAAAGACTCTCTAACAATACTGTTATGATTCTAGGACTTAAACTACATACCACAAAGACGTGTAGCCAACAATGTAAGTACAATTAACAAATTAAATGTTTTAATTACAGAGTTTAAACTTAAGACACATATTCAATATTGAGAGTTCTGTTCAAAATTAATCCCAAATGTCCTATCAGAAATACAAACGTTTATAATAATCTGAATGTCACGAAGTAGCGCAATGACGTAATCCAGAATGTCTTTGTATGAGAACTCAGTAATTTCTAAATAATGTCCTACTTTAGTCTTTGAGAACTCTAGTAATTCAAATGAATGATTCAATAATTAATCTCAAATTGTATCTGAACACAACTGAAAACTTTGATCATGTATTCCGAGAGAGAGAGAGAGAGAGAGAGAGAGAGAGAGAGAGAGAGAGAGAGAATTAATACTATGTTTATGAAACCCTATGTTTGAATATTTTACTTCGCCAAATACACTTTTGAGTGTTCTGTAATTCCTTAGATATGATCCATTGCTAATGGAAACAAATATTATCAAATTATAATCTGTTTCTAGAATATTTTGATCAATCAAAAAGCTATGTCAATATAGTATCTACCAATAAAAGTTATCTTGCAGTAGATTCAATAATCATAGAAAAACAATTCATCACACACTAGAGACATACAAGGCTATATTTAAAACACTGGACGATACTTGTTCTCTATTTGCGTCTGTTCACATAATGAACGATATAAAACATGAAAGAGAAAAGTTATTACTTATATCAGTCTTCCGAAAAGCAAGTAAAATATAATAACATATTCATTACATTTATGCTGGGTATTAGAATGTATGTTGCTTCTAAATCCATTTCAGAAAATCCGACGTTCCCATTTTGTTTCAAGAATGCAACGAAAGTGAGGTCCAATGTTGTAGCACATACTATCAAAGATCTCACCATCCCATGATACATACCTTGCTTTCAAACAATAACGTCGTATTCCTCCGACAATATAAACCTCAGTAACTTTTCGATAGATATTAAACTTTTGAAGTATGGTAAATACATACCTCCTCGTGTACAATAAAGGCTTCAGCACGCAGTTGAACTCCTCAGTCCAACACAAAAGGATGGCACACAAGGTGCACAGTTTGTGCTGAAAGGGAATAGCAGCAGGAAGGGCCATAGCGCCCCCGCCTCTCTGTTTCATTTTTATATTTCATGTTTCTCATTGAGCGTTGCGAACATGCCGTTCGGGACGATCACACACCCCTACTGCTGCATGCCCCAACAATATGATGCCAACCGGCCAAAACCCAAGTCTCTTTCATGGGGCGGCTCGTCAATGGAACGTTGGTGTATTGTACAAATTTATACTATCCAGGACATTGGGACTAAAACAACAAAAACGCCGAAAATTCTGTCCACCTAGTTTCGCATTTATGCTTTTCTAGGCACGAAAAGTTTTGAAAGAAACGAATGACGTTTTTATTTTAAAATAACAATTACGTAATTATGTAACGTCCTAAACGATATGCATCGTCAAAACAATTATATATATATATATATATATATATATATATATATATATATATATATATATATATATATATATATATATATATATATATAGTCTCTAAAGAAACCTAAATCAGTAAAATAATATAATAAAATAGAGACAAACAGTCATACATATAATGATATTGCTATAAAGGATATATAATATATCAATTTAGAAAATTTACAATTTTATATAGTGTATGATAATAATAATAATAATAATGGTAATAATAAATAATCACCGCTTTCATATAGAAAATGATAGAAATCCTGTTTTCCTCCAGCACACCTTAACACCAATAATATATTGTGCATGGTGACATGAATAGACTCATAAAAGAAATTTATTGGATTCATAAGTTAGATACTTTGTATCCTTATGGACTTTATGCCAATTCACTATATAAAATTATATAACTTGTTTTAATTGATATATTGCATATCCTTTAAAACAATATAATTATATGTATGACTGTTTGTCTCTATTTCATTTTGTTATTATCCAGGACAGAGTATCGTGCGTACCGAGTGCGTTCCGCTTGAGATACTTCATCTTAACATACATTACTCAGTTACAGAGTGCAGACACATTGTTTAGAATAAATTTCGCATGTCGCAATCTCAAGGAGGAATTGATGCTACAGACACAAGACTGACCTCAACCAGACTTATGCTCGCTGCTCGCTATACAATGTAAAGAGAAAATTCATTTTGAACGAGTTGGAGGAGCCAAGGAAAAAATGAAAGTTTCCTATATATCCGACTGTGCATGGGGAAGTATATGACTGACTGATATACGACGTTGTTAACTTAATATATTTGTTCTAATTATATATATATATATATATATATATATATATATATATATATATATATATATATATATATATATATATATATATATATATATATATGTGTGTGTGTGTGTGTGTGTGTGTGTAACTGTGTGACGCAATTGGTTAAATTCCTGGCATTGGAAAAATACATTGCGAATTCGAATCAAGCCTGCAGAAATACTTTTTTTTTAAATATTATTAGAGAGACAGTAGATCTTGTATTGTTGTATATATGGAACAGAAAGCCAACAATGACGAGGTAAGGATTCTAGAAAACCGTTTGACGCCCAAGTGGGTGGGTGGGTGGGGTTTTGGCTTCGCTCAGCGAAATTTACATTAAACGGTTACACGTCGATGCTGGCCGTTAAAACAATACACATGCGATTACGCAACAATGTCTCGTGGACAGGAATATATTTGTAGCTCATGCGCGTACTGTCCCAGTTTGAGTCGCCACTCCATCTGAAAAACTGTAGTATGTCTGTGCGTGTAATTATATAATCGCTCTGTGGTCTGCGGTGCGTTTATGTGTTGAAGCACTCTCTGTCGCTGGCAACATTCGTTGTCCGCGAGTAGCTCCGATGACAGCAAATACTCGTATGGCCATCCTTTTACCTCACTCACCACCGCCATTCAGATAAACAAGTTCGTGTATGAATCATTTATAGTTGGAACCGTTGATGGCCTGGCTATATTGTCTGTATGAATTCCCGTTTAATTCTCTAATCGCCACATGACACGTTCTGTTCTGGGACCGTGATCTTATCCTTACTTTAAATGTACAGGTAAAACGCGTCCGTGGGAACTCTGACCGCTGTTATGGGATATATGCTTATCATTGATAACAGTTTGATGGTATGCGAGCATGGACGACTTCAGGTGGCCCTACAGTGGAGATTCACCGTACGCGTACCAGATTATCCACGTTGGTGAATACGCGTTTCCGAAACGTAAATTCCAATGTGAACAGTATCCGCTATGTGAAAATCAAGCTGACGCGATCCACATGAGCCTGTTACTAACTTGTTTGCCACCCAAGGACCCACCCTGTGTAAATTTCATATGATGTTCCTTCCTATGTCCTTGACCATCGAAACATCTATCGGCGAATAATGCTCATCCGCTGCGTCTTCTTATTTTTACACGCCATAGCAATAGCTGATACGCGCTGCATTTTTGCATGATTCCTGATAATCTCCTCTTCCTCTCTGCTGTTTGACTGTATGTCTGTATGTATGTCTGTCTGTCTCTTTCTTTCTCACTCTCTCTCTCTTTATATATATATACATATATATATATATATATATATATATATATATATATATATATATATATATATATATATATATATATATATATATATATATATACATATATATATAAAGGTTGATATTCTAGAAGGAAAATTTTTCAGAGTACAATTTTTTAAGCAGGATGGAGAACCAGTGGTCGGTGCAGCCATATGTCGTCATGCACCACCAATTAATAAAGTTTTCCTGGCTGAAGGCGTTTCAGAATTTACAATTTTGTATTCGTTCGGTCATCGGATCCGTCATAAACCGAACCGCGGCTTTACCCTGCTAGCTTGTCTTCTTATCTCGCTTGTTCTTTTATAGACGTTGATGGTATTTGTTCTGGTTATCGCTCGATGCTTAAGACCGAGATGCATGAATCAGAGCCTCTGTTCGTTACGATTAGCTTGCAATCAAGCAAATTGACCAATAAACGAACCAAAACAAGGGAGCTGATAAACACTTCACGTCAACGTCGAAAAGATCACCAGTTATATTAGAACATTATTTTCTCTATCAGTGATTGTCTTTGCCGATAGCGTCCAGGACCGCCTGGATTCACATATGACAGTAATCATGGGTCATTGACAGTGACATTATATATATCTCAGTATATTATTGATATATCTGTGTGTGTGTGTGTGTGTGTGTGTGTGTGTGTATGTGTGTGTGTGTGTGTGTGTGTGTTATGTACACTGTATCAACAATATACCACTAGAGGCATACGCGTATTATTTAAAAGAAACGAGGCATGTCGAGTTTCTTTCTAATGAAACATTTATACGAATGGTATATCTTTGATACAGCGCACATATTGTACATATATTTTATTTAGATCACATAGAAATACATATATTTGTTTTCTGAACGAAGTTTAAGATTGCTTATAGGCAACCGTGTCTTGACCGAGAGAATGAACTCCTCACATCCCTTCTGAGTGTGTCCACTATAAAATGTAGTTCTGTGTGTTGTGTTGTTATTTACAGTCACGTTTGCATATTAATAAGTTGATTGTTTTGTTATTTGAGTTTCTAGTTTTTATTTACATTGATTAAATCAATATAAGACACACTTATGATTTAAACATGAAAGATGGTTTTAATGAAGACAGTAGAGTACTGTAAACACATGGTACGCCATTCACAGGAACGCTCAGCTATTCACATACCGGCGCATGGAAATTAGAGTGGAATAAAAACTAAGCAAAATGACGAACCAGCAAGAGGTAATTAAAATATTTTAATATATCTACAGTTGATCAACGTCATTTTTCTGCTTTTATAACAGTACTATGACCATAAAACTCTTTCTCTTTGACTGTACAAATCTCTCTCTCTCTCTCTCTGACTTTCTCTCTCTCTCTCTCTCTCTCTCTCTCTCTCTGTTTCTCTATCTTTATCTCTCTCTCTCTCTCTGCCTCACTCTCCCCCCTCCCCCTCTGTCTCATCCTTTGGTCGGTTTGACTTAACTTTGACCATCATCCATAAGTACAGAGACTTCGTGGGATGACACAATCGAAAATCCTCTACGCTCGTCTTTTCATATATATTGGCCAGTATCGTGTTACGATGGTCAAGAGAGAGACAGAGAGAGAGAGAGAGAGGGGATTGAGGGTAGTTGGGGGCGGTCATTGGGTATTTGCATATTTAATTAATAATAATCGAATTTTCGAACATTATAAAATGTTTAAGACACATTAACTAGATTTAAGGAACAACAACAAAACATTAAATATATTACAGTATGTGTACCACGTAACCGAGAAATATACCTTATAATGTCGACAGGGTGTACAACTTTGTATCATTGATTATATTAACGCTGTAGATAAATCAGAAGGAAAGTAGACATGTACCGCTACGACGAATCATATGTTTATAGGTTACTTGGTGTAAGTTCTTTTTCAAGATTTTCATCCGGCCCAAATTATTATTCTTTCTCACTCCAGATTTCTGCGTAATTTGTCCATTATGCATGAGATAGGAGAGGGGAACGGAAGGCAGAAATAATTGCGATGAAATTGTATACCATATTACATCCATTTAGAAAACGGAGATTTTTAATACTTTTATCGTTATTTTCATACGGCACTAATGATTATTGATTGGATAGCCACCAGTTGCAGGCGCGCCGTTTATATATTCGTATTATTATGCCATGGGCGGAACACAATTTGATATACCAATAATATTGATAATCACATATCTATATACCAGCGCTTTTAAAGCCATAATTGTTTTAATGTATGTATGTATGTATATATATATATATATATATATATATATATATATATATATATATATATATATATATATATATATATATATATATATATACTGACAACGAATAGTGCGAAACTAGTATTTAACGTATATGGGCACTTTCGACTCTTTGATGAGTCATAAAAATTCTCCTCCCAAGCGACTGTCGTCCATAACACAGCATTAGGAAATCCCATATAGGCAGGCACTGAGAATAAGCAGGATTTGCTCCGACGATTAAACATTCCTAAAAAGGAGTGAAGAGCTATCTAAACTTTTAATTTCCAGAGGGTACGACCAAGTGCTTATTACGGAGGCACTTTGACTGGAGACAACTAGATACACATAGTCCAAACGAAACGTGCAAAAAGAGAATGTCATTTATTTCATCACATGTAAGATCTGTAGCCTTCAGTATGTGGGATAAACTGAAAAGCTCTACAAAAGGATCAACCTTCATATATTTGATTGGATGAAAAAGAAGCTGTACAGAAGCTCGGTGGCATAACACTTCTCCTTCCCTAGCCACATTTTCCGTGATATAAGACTTACTGCAATTGTTCACAACTCCAAATAGAGTTCACAAACTAGGAAAGAAAAGGAATCTAACTGGATACGCAGGCTTAGAACATCGAAACCAAGCGGTTTAAACCATGAAGTCTAGAAAAAGACAGCAATGCACAAATGAAATTATCTTTTGCAGCCGATACATTTTCTTTTAAATAATTCCCTAAATTTGCTTAATAGTGTATAATGACCACTATAACAATGAAATATTCGGGATATAATGTGCGCTTACATAGATTTACATAAAATAACAGATGTCGTTCTGGCTCATTGTTTTCTAGATCAATACAACTATT
Organism: Sinohyriopsis cumingii; assembly: GCA_028554795.2. Classification (NCBI taxonomy): domain Eukaryota; kingdom Metazoa; phylum Mollusca; class Bivalvia; order Unionida; family Unionidae; genus Sinohyriopsis; species Sinohyriopsis cumingii. The sequence continues at coordinate 89,966,345 of CM068833.1, forward strand.
TTACAGTATCAACTACAAGTTGAAATAAACTAGGTGAAACATAATACAGTTAAAGGTTTATTTTCTGTAAAAGATAGGCATCTAAAGTTTTGCAAACGTAACTGTTTTCTATTTAATTTGTTTTCTTCTCTATGTTGTTTATTTGCCTTTGAAAAAGACTCATTAAAGTGTCGAAAGCGCTCACGATATATATATATATATATATATATATATATATATATATATATATATATATATATATATATATATATATATATATGAACACAGCGTATTTTTCCACGGCCTTCAACGTGACATACTTCACACGGAATCAGTCTGACACCTTTTCTAACTCGGTTTGCTTGCATTACTCGTGGATGCATGGCTTGCCACACTATGTTGTATTCCCAATGTGGAGCTACTCGCAGGAGTTTTAATCCCAATCATAGGTATTAAAATTCTAAATTTCTAATTAGGGGCGGTCGGTTGGCATCATATCGTTGGAGGATGCAACAGCAGGGAAGGCGTGTGTGGTAGAATGAGAAGAAGGCTGAACTACTCAACAGCAGAGGATGATTATGAACTGGAACACATTTTCCTCCAGTAAGATACAGATTATCCGAATGGTATGCTCAATAGGTTGATGATAAGTAGAAAATTGGGATTGCTTTCTTTACGACAGTAGCACTATGCAGAAAATCAGCTACGGGACATTTAGCGCTACTTTGACTAAAGTGTCTCTCATTATTCCATTGTTCCAGAATGAGTTTTAAGTGTTTTAATTTTGTGTAATTCGAGGGGGACAACCGCTCTTGAACGTAATGCAGCTCAGTAATAGAACAAAAATATCCATGTATGAAAAACGTCTATCAAACCGCCTTTATTTCTTTGTCATTTTCCTAGGTTTCCAAATGAAATATTATTTTCAGAAACCACATAGTTCTTACCCAATAGTTACATATATTTGAATGAATTATTACTTATTTTTAATTTAATTGTTTGTCAGTTTTAAATTTTGTATTCTGTTATATGCTATTATAAAGTAAATTTATTGACTGGAGATGATATTTTTCCAGAAAATCGGTTGACCTGAATGTTTCTTTTTGAAAACGACAGGTGTTGATTTAAATCCTGACCATGATTCAGAATATGTAGCAAACTTCGTAAACAAGTTCTTTTTTTAAAAAAAAAATTATTGGTTTTCGTCAGGGTCATTTTTGGTGAGCGTGACGTAAACACGATCATGTGATCCCCATTTCGATTTCGCAGTTCTGGTTTTTCCATTACTGAGCATGTGTTAGTTTTAGCAGAGATGCGTAGAGAGAGCTTTCTGTTTTGGGCTTTTTACACTGATGCCAAGTTATTTTGTTGTAGCCAGATTTTGAGTTATAATTTTCATCAGATCAGTTGGATTTCAAAAGGATTAATTCTTTTTTTCTGGAATGCTCACACCGAAATTTTGAGAAGACATTGCTTAGAACTGTAATTTTGATTTCCAATACCGGAGTGCCATTATTTGTATTTCTACAAGGGACTGTGGATAAGCACAGTACTGACCAAACCATACGTCATCGTCATCCATCTTGGATTTTTCACCAGGATTTGAAATTATTAGAACATTTATTACTAGGACTTTTGCGATTTAATTCCTGTATTATTCTTAGATTATTTTTGGATTTGATTCTTGAAACCGTAAATTCTTCTCCATTTTTCATTTTTATAGAATTTTTCCAGGGAAATAAATTATTTGTTAAATTTTTAAAAGCTTATTGTTTTCACTCTTGCTGTGTTACTGTTTATTCGAGCCGAAACACGTAACACATTGAACAAAAATATTAGTCATATTATCTGGCTTTATTTGAGAATTGCACAAAATTACAACTTTGATGGTACCTATATTACCAAGCTGAGATTGAACACGATATACACATTTATATTAATAGAAAAGGAAATGTTGATGCAAACACCTTATACATTTATTTGAACTCATTTATAAAGTAACATTAGAAACATCAATTACCCAAAACATTTCTCACTAAGCTTGTAGTATGATTGTATGATGTATATTATGATATTAGGTGGAGAATATATTGTTTAATTTAGATCTTGTAGAGACTACATACATAGACATGTTAGATTATATCGTTATAATCCCAAAAACGTGTGAGTGGAAGAAATAGCACGTTTAATGGAACGATAATTGTGATAGGGTACTTGTGTTACTAGTTTATAAATATCAATGTGCATATTCGTTGTGTCTTATTGATGACTACGGGAACGTAGATGACGTTACAAAAGAAACTAAACAGCTTGCTCAGATATTAATATGACTGATCTGCAATGAAAGCTTTTAAGGAGCGTATATGCGTTTTGGTTGTCTTATATGTCAAAACGCGTATCGGCGTGCTTGTGTGCAAATGTCGTGAACTAATCAGGCGATCGGTCTGCAAATTCATCAGACATTATCGGATGAGCCTAAGTATCGATATCGGATGTGATTTTATCATGTTAATTATCTTTAACATATCAATCTAACATGTCGAAACAATTTCACTCTTCATTATGGTTATAAAAGATTCAAAAGGGGACCATATACGAAATTGATAAGACTACAAGTTCGAAATGTCAAGACGTTTCTTTAAATATTAAATATACATAAGTCTAAAAGTATTATCAGATCTGATGCTAGTTTAGCGTGTGCCATGAATCATTATAAGACACGAAGTAAAAATTATGATAATATTTTCATAACTTTAGTTGTACGCTTTGCAATAATCTCTATTCCCTTGCCTATAATGGAACTTTATTTATAGTGTGATTGTTGAAACATTTTGATAGCTTTAAATTGTAAACTTTAAGACGGAAGTTGCCATCTGTTTATTCTTTGACAATTGTTTTAATTTTTAATACACGTGCGGTATTGTAATCAGGTTATCAGTGAGGTGTACATTGTCTTGATATGTAATTTCTCTCACGTAATTGTACACATGGCGTGGTTGTATTGAGCAAGTTCGTAACTTGATAATGTTCCTTAAATATTAATGAGATAATTTTTACATCACGAGATTTTAAAATTCTTTGCAAACATTCTGTTTATGTACATCTATAAAGCAAATATAATTTTGCACCTTAACCCACTAAATTCCCTCACTGGAATGCCGGTTAGTTCATTTTAGAAAATGTCAGATATTATGTTCCTTTCATTTACAGTTAACCATATTCCTGATCCTTTTTGATAGCCATTAGTGTAAAAATACAAAGACACTTGATGTCATCCTTCAAGTTGCAATAAACGTTGTATCAATCAACACCGGTACACAACTAGCATGAATGAGTCGTATGTAATCTCATTATTTCACCGTATTATGCTTAAACACTGTTGTATAAATCAAGCAATCGGAACATATTTTTATTACTTGATATAACGATTTCGTTTTTCAAACTTACTGGCACGGAGCAATCGTCAACAATTATTCTCCTTGCAAACAATATATAATTTTATGTATTCTTTTCCTTCGATTTACTGAGTTTGTGCATTCACTTTACTAGGTCTTATAGTCATATATATCGGAAAAAAGGTAGTTTGCTCTATTCAGGGTTTTAGGAAAAGTTGCCTTTTAATAGGATAAATATGTACATACGTGTTTAGTTTTCAACACAGATAGTTATGTTAATCTAGTGCATCACATAGCTGTTTTTGGTTTTCAATGTACATAAAGTTTTAGTTGGGGCCGCGGGTGGCTGACCAGTCTAAGGCGTTCCCTTTTGCAGCTCACTGACATCTCTCCTCCACGAGAGTTGAGTCTTTGGGCTCGGCTAACCTTTGTACGTGAATAAGTGCTAGTCGCTTCCTCTGGGTCGGTGGTTCTTACCGGGGGTTTTCCTTGTTCTTCCTCGACCATCTACAATAGCCGTCAATGAGTAGACTTGAATGTGATGGTGTTAAACCGATAATAGTTGTAGCTGATTTCGATTCCTGTCATTGTAATCGTGTACTGGAATGCCTGGAATATGCTGCAACATGGTGTGAAACCGATAAGACCAACAACACTAGTTGTAGCAAATTTGGATTCATGCCAATTTTATCGTGTATTGGAATGCCTGGAATGTCACTTGCAGTGTTGAAAGTCACAGGTAATATGTATTTCCGGATGTCATAATGTTGAACGTGAAGAATACGAACTTTTCTGATGTCATCCCGGAGTCAGACTTTTCAAGGTTTGACAAACTGGGAGTTTATTTCCATAAGAACCTGATGAATTATTTGCACCCAGAACCTATTTAATTTCCTTTCGAAGACATGTATATATAAACACTTTAAAAGTGTCGTAATGAGCTATAAACTCCAAATTAATAGGACCATAAATCACACACATAACACAGAGACACGCGCACTATTATAACACTGTTTAATTTTTTTTACTGTTCTAATGGACAAAAAAAGTAAAACTTTATATGACAGTTTTACCCTCTACTTTGAATGGGAAGTTATGACATTATTACAAATTAGGATACTCTTGTCAACCCTTGTGTTCGATCATGGAACTGAAAGGCCATGCAATATGTCAGAAATAGTACCAAATCAGCATGTAAATAACACAGACGGACTGCCACAACATTTACACTTACTAAATCGGTATGTAAGTAATAAAACTGACTACCATGCCATTTACACGGCCTAAGCTAGAATTAAAAAGCACAGGCTGGCTGCCATGATATTTAAAAATCTAAATGAATATTTTGAATAATACAAACTGACTACGATGCCATTTGCACGGCCTAAACCAGAATTAAACAGCACATGCTGACTGCCATGATATTTACACGTCTAAATCAGTACTTGAATAATACAAACTGACTACCATGCCATTTACACGGCCTAAATCAGTATGTAAATAATACAGACTGACTGCCATGATGTTTACACGTCTAAATCAGTACTGGAATAATACAAATTGACTAACATGTCATTTACACGGCCTAAATCAGTATGCAAATAGTACTGGCCGAATGCAATGATATTTACACATCTAAATCAGAACTTGAATAATAAAAACTGACTAATATGCCATTTACCCGGCCGAAATCAGTACATAAATAAAACAGGCTGACTGCCATGGTATTTGCATGGCTTAAATCAGTAAGTAAATAATACAAACTGACTTCCATGCTACTTGCAATGTCTAAATCGGTACGTAAATACTATAATTGTACTGTCTTGCTATGTACACGGCCTAAATCAGTATGTAAATGATATAATCCTACTATCTGTCTTGATATGTACACGGCCTAAGTCAGTACGTAAATGATATAATCATACTGTCATGCTATGTATATGGCCTAAATCGATATGCAAATTATATAATCTTACTGTCATGCTATGTACACGGCCTAAATCAGTATGTAAATGATATAATCCTACTGTCATGCTATGTACACGGCCTAAATCAGTCGGTAAATGATATAATCCTACTGTCATGCTATGTACACGGCCTAAATCAGTAGATAAATGATATAATCCTACTGTCATGCTATGTACACGGCCTAAATCAGTATGTAAATGATATAATCCTACTGTATTGCTATGTACACGGCCTAAATCGGTATGTAAATGATATATTCCTACTGTCATGATATGTACACGGCCTAAATCACAGTGTAAATAATACAATCTTACTGCCATGCTATCTGCACGGCCTAAAGTAGTATGTAAATAACACAGTCTGACCACCATGATATTTACACGGGAGAAATCAATATGTAAATACAACAGACTGACTACAAGCTAGTTGCACGGCCTAAATCAGCACTTGCTTGTCAAAGTAAAGAGAAAACTCTACAAGGAAATAGCATGTGGTTTGGTTTATATACAAAACGATTTTTTAAAGCAACTCTTCCCCATTATAAATAACAGGTAAATTCTGCCTAAGCTCTCTCTCTCTCTCTCTCTCTCTCTCTCTCTCTCTCGCTCTCTCTTGGCCACGCTTTCTAGAAATCCCCTTTTGTAAAGACACACTCAAAAAGTTTCAACTGCCTCCAGAAAGCTGATATCAATATAACATTCACACTGGTTTATATTCATTATCATCAAATAGTCGGTACAGTTTTCATATAGTACTTGCAGTTTTATATTTTTCATAGTCGGTACAGTTTTCCTATAGCAAGCGCAGTTTGGCATTTTTTCTTTCACAACGTGTTACATATCACTTTATGTGATTCTGATTGTTCCATATAAGCCCATGAAATTATTGTGCAGTATTCTCGTTACTGATTGGCTAGGATCGTGGGAGAACAGTTCTACCCCCTCCCTTCTGTAATTTGTTGTTTTCAATGAACGTTTTTGCGGTCATTTTTCAATTAGAGTCACAAAAGGGAATTAGGAAAAAATGGTATCCTCTATTTTAATATGGCCAATTTACCCCAACAGGGGTTGGTTATGTCATGTGTAGCCATATCATCATATGACAAATGACGTCAAAACCCCAAGACAAGAACAACTACAAGAGGTAAAACTTAGCGTATCGCTCAGTTGACAGCGAATGTGTGGGGTGGAGGTGGAGGGAGCGGTATATCTGTAACAAAGAATCCACCCAATATACCATCTTCGCTGGCCAAGGTTCCGATAACCCTATTAACCTGGCATATCGAGCAGACATTTGTCTGCTTCGGCTCTGTGAATTTCATTGGATAAGGCGATAAGCCACTGCTTCCAATCTAAACTTAGGTGTTCAGATTTGAACACTGTTCCTACGTAATCGAGGCAAGGAGAGAACACATCTTGAATGGACTGCTAAATAAGTTCTTTTCCAGTACCGGTCAGTGTTTGCACAAATAACTTTCACTCGAATAGACCTGTAATGGCTTCTCTCTGGCACATAGTCATACTGTAATACATTTGGAGTATGCGCACTCGAGTATATCGCCACGTTTAATATAATTCTTAGACTTTTACGATTACTTGTTTAAAGATTATGACTCGGCTCTGTGGCATTGTTGCTTAGTCCAAACAAATTAGCCAATTACTAGGAGCAAACGTCACGGAATGAAGTATTCGTGAGTTTCCATGATGCCATGTTTTACTTTTGGTGAACTGCACGGGTGTCCCTGTCGTTCCATAGTCCCTATTAAAATCTAGTGGTTTACATTGGTTGTGTGACTGCAGGTGCAGTATTTATGGTTGGAGATTGGCAAAGTACACAATGGAATAAACAAGAAGGTACTTATGGAATGATTGAGGTCAGACTGAATTTTCAGGAAAATATCAAATTCCTAGTAAACATAATTACATTACATTGACATGTAGAGAAAATAAAAATACTCCAAACCCCACAAACAATCAAATCACATCAAACACAACTTGAATCTAATATAAATTAAATCAAATATATGTAACAATATTCAAAATATTTCACCGAATGAATTGTTATCTAGAAAGGAAGGAAAAGGGCGTTTTATTTATATTTATATTAACCAACCTTACTTTTACGGTGGTAAAAATGATCATTTACCCCACTTGGAAAAATTTTAACTTTGAAAAACCTGGTCCTATCCTTTATTAAGCACCTATTTTTTAGTTTATCAAACCCACCTAAAGTCAAGCTTCAGGAGTAAGGTGTACTTTTCCATAACTTAGTTTGGAGTGGAGGAAGAGATAATGTTTAAAGAAAGGTTTTATGTAATGAGTATTTTGAAGGAGGTTTTAAATGCTAGATATAACCTATGACCTCATGTTCGTAATTGCACTTCAGTACTGATGATGGCCTAGAAGTATTTCCTTATTATTTTTATGTATACTTTTACAGCCCATTTTTTTTCCTTAATGAACATTTTAACATGGTCATGTTCATATTCAGATTGTTGGAAAACAATCTGAGCATGCGTTGAAAATCTAGGATGTTGACAGGCATTTCAAATGTATTATGTGACGTGATTTTGATTTTTAACGTAGTTTTAACAATTTTTCACTCATATCGCTATGATGTCTGCAATGTGGCAGTTTATAATGATGTCTAGCACTGGGGCATCATACCGCAGACATGTAGCATGATGTCCTACCCAGTCATATTATCCTGACACCAGGCCGACCAGTCCTAACACTAACCTCTTAATGCTGAACGCCAAGCTAGGCAGCTGTTAGTACCATTGTTGTAAGTCTTTGGTATGACTCGGCCGGGGATCGAACCCACGACCTCCCGCATCCGAGGCGGACGCTCTAACCACTAGGCCACCGGAGCGGTCAAAAACGTATTATGAAAACATCTAAACTAAGCCATGAACCGTTTTTAAGTAGCTCATCTGCCAACAACATTTCCTTTTCATCAAGTGCATGTACATAAAACTAGCATTTCCAACCTTATTATTAGGACTCATCAATGTTGGGGTCTTTTTGCAGTAAAATATATTATGTAATTCAATATATGCTGCAAATGCAAGAGTCCAAAATACATTCAATGTATTTCACACGTTGGCATTGAAATTGTTAACTTTTCTCTTCATTTAGGATTAGAAAGGACAAGTCTTCTCACTCAAGTGAGTTTCAGTGAATGTGATATTCGGACCTGTCACACATATAACTTTCTCGGTGATATTCGGACCCGTCACGCATATAACTTTGTCGGTGATATTCGGACTTATTACATATATAACATTATGCATGGTTATTTAAAATGGAGATTTGATTCGCCTTATTCATTAATGGGTACAATTTCAAACAATTCTCGTGCATTCATTTGGTCGATATTAACATGAGTTATTATTTTTGCAAATATTAGCGTATTCCTGTATATGTACAAAGGCAATTTTGCATCTGTTCTGCTTTCATTATATTTCATACGTAATGATGTTCATAATGAGTCATGAACTGCGTCCCTACTGCAAAGTTTTAAGAGGGCTTTCCTCATCATTGTCTTTAAGTACTAGTTTTAAACAAAATATCCCATTCAATGATGGGCATACATAATAGTCCTACATCAGCTGTATGTGGTTAAAGTAGTTCTAAGACTAGAATACATCGTATTTTAACACTGTGCGCATCGTATCAGTCTATGACTCACATCACAGTCTGGCTCTGAATAGTATTGTTTATGAAGACCACTTCCAGAGTATGTCATTAATGACTAAGTAAGACTTTTATCTTGTTTGAAAACAGCAAACAGAAATCTCAGGGCAAAAACGGAATGCTCTTTTTTATACTCGCGTTGCACAAAAGAAACAAGTTCTCCATTGAAGTTTAGGTCAAATTGGACAATCTCATTAGCGGTTAGGTTCGTGTTGCACAAAAGAAACAAGTTCTGCATTGAAGTTTAGGTTAATTGGACCATCTCATTAGCGGTTAGGTTAGTGTTTTAGTCTCGCTTGAATCAATCTACTTAGTGTTAAGATAGACACGTTAGTTATAAAAAAAAAACATCAAACGTCTGCTTGCTATTTCAAAGTGGAACATTGCTAGTGATAAAATTTGATTCAAATTTTACTCTTGTAAAGGATTATTTGATCTCAGCTAACGTGGACAAAGAGTTTTAGTTTTTTCCAATCAATTGAAGTCGATACACACAAAGTGATAAGTTAAGTCACATGATCAGTACACCTGAATATTTGTAACCGAGAAATGATAATGCCAAGTGGCAAAAGTGGGGCATTAAGTTTGTGTTTCAATTGAAAGAAACATCACATTTGATAGAACTAATTGTATGGTTGTTACACAATACCAGAAGGCAGGTCAGTGGTGATTGCAAGGTAAGTTCGAGTATAATTGCAAGCACACGCAAATTCCATTTACCGCCAAAAATATCTCCATATCTTGAAAATAATCCAGATAATACTCAAAGTTTCATTGAACTCAGAATAACCGTCATACCTGTCTGTTGATTTGAATTCATGTGATTAAACTACTGTTATAAACATCAGCAATGAATGTGGATAATATGTCCGCTGTATATATTTTGTAAACCATCATCTCACTCAGCTTAATTTCAGTTTTATATGCTTTATAGTGATACATATGATACATAGTGCACAGAGGAAGATACAAATTGTCTCCAGACAGTGGAGTTAGAGATAATACAGTGGAATTAGAGACTCAGTTGTAGGAAATACTTCGAGCAGTGATCAAGTGGTGCGGATTACACATTTGACGCCTAGTTCATACCTTTATAATTATTAAGACAGTCATCATGTAACCATATATACACCTACTGAATAAAAAAGACGAATTCTTACATCACTCCAAACTGTTTCCTTTTTGTGGCGTTCCTACCTAGCTCGTGGGTCATACGTTCAAAGTACAAATCAGGTTTATCTTGCGTCATGGGCTGGGGACATGTGGCTGTTGGATTATAGCACAGAATTTGTTTACGTTCGCACTGTTTGACATAGTTACATACATACATACATACATACATACATACATACATACATACATACATACATATATACATGCATGCAGACATACATACAGACAGACATGAATACATCAGTACATACATACATCAATACATGCATCAATAAATACATACATACATGCATACATACATACGCACGCACGCACCCACCGACCCACCCACCCACCCACACACACACATACACACACACACATACATACATACATACATACATACATACATACATACATACATACATACATGCATACATACATACATACATACACACACACACACGCATACATACATACATACACACACACACGCATACATACATACATACATACATGGGGCCCCGAGTGGCCGAGTGGTCTAAAGCGCTCTTCGTTACGGATCACTGCCATCTCACCTCTGTCTGCGGCGGTTCGTGTCTAGGATTCAACCAATGTGGGTATGTGAGAAAGCTAGCCAGTAGCTTCTCGTGGGTCGGTGGTTCTTTCCGGCGTTTTCCCGGGTTCTTCCTCCGCCATGCGTGCTGAAAAATGGCGTTAAACCCCACAACAACAACAACAACATACATACATACATACATACATACATACATACATACATACATACATACATACATACATATATACATACATACATACATACATCAAAACAAATGAAGATTCACGCAACCAAAATTTACTTCATGACCGATTCTTGCAATCACGAATCTAGCTCTAAGGGAACAGATGTGTATGTGTTGGAATAGAACAAGAAATTCGCAAGCGTAATAAAGGTAATATTTAGCTACATTTCAAATATGTAGAAATCTCCAAAAAGTAATGTTTTCTGGCTTATTGTGCAACAATACTGGTAAATTCAACATTCATTCTCTGGTAGAACACACCCACATAATTATCTAAAACTAACGGAAAATCAGTCTAAAATAAAGAAATAAATACTACTACTACTCCTACTACTACTACTACTACTAACAGTAATAATAATAATGAGGACTTTGTATAGCGCCTAATCTTTAGAAGCTCTATGCGCTTTGCAACATTATACAACACCCATAAGATAAAAAACATATAATGATATGATTACAAAAACAAACACCATGAAATTAGAAAACATTAAAAAACATGCTGAGAATATTTAAGGTAGGAAACATTCTTAGGTCATCAAGTTTCTACTACCACTACTACTACTACTACTACTAATATTAATAATAATAATTACTATTCAGTCAAACATTACCGCACATGTGTATGGTTGAACTGTTTTTGTAAGGTCGCACCTTTTATACAGCCGAAACTATAAGCCGTGATGTTGTTTTGTGCTTGTCATTAACTTAAACCGGTAACATATTTGATACACAAAATTCGGATATCATTTGCAATCAGACATTACGCGCCTATATAGTTACCTTTTCGCATTGTCATGGCCAAATTTGGATATCTATTTTCTGTTGGTAACGTTGGGATAATTATCATATACTTAAATAATTAAGCGTTTAGCAGAAATTCTGAAAGTTCATTGGAGAGAAAATGCCACTTGTCATCCGAAAACTACATTCCATTTCTGGATGACGCAGTCTGGCATGTTCTTTACATTTGCTGGACCTGTATTTGAGCTTCAAGTAGTTTCTGACCATACAAATATTATTTGGACAGTACCTTAAAGAACAACCGATCATTCGTTTCATGTATGCTGCAAATGCAGTAAGCAAAGCCTTTACGCTTTATTAATTATGATTCCATGCGCACAATAACAATGATGTTTTAACTGTAAATGCCAAACTACCAATTATAATGTTTGCAGCTCGTTTTAGAGATCCCTTTATAACAATATTTAGGATACAATATTATATGATATAATATTGTATGATATAATATTGCGTGATAAAATATTGCATGATATAATATTGTGTGATAAATTTTATATGATATAATATGGCATGATATAATATAGTTTGATAAATTTTGTAAGATATAATATTGTGTGATAGAATATTGTGTGATAATTTTCGTATGATAAAAGTTTACTTAGTTATAATTATAAATAAACTATATAGATAAGGCAAAAAATGTTTGGATATTAGTACATTTTATTAAACCGCTTTCGATTTACAAGTAAGGTTTTATGTCCAATGTTTGTGTATATGAATGGCTTTAGTCTGCCAATGCACAATTTTGAACTATATATAACGTTCTCTTACCACTTTTTATGCAAAGCTGAAATTGCCCGCTTTGAGATTTTGAGAAATTAAACGTCATATAAATATGCGTATTGATTAATAACAAAAATCGCATATTTATTATTGTCAATAACCCTCATTGCGGTCTGAAAATGATCGATATAAATATCCCAGACAACACCTGCAAATATCATGCAAAGTATTAAACCATATTAAACCCCCAAAACCCTGTCTAAGAGAAACCCCCGAAACCCTGTCTAAAAGGAACCTTTTCAATATTACATGCATTGCAACAGCTGTGATCAAAGTGATATTTGAAACCTTATTATTTGTAAGCTTCATATTTTCTGGTATCCAATAAATGTACAAGTGCTAAACGATAAGATAAGAATGTGATTGTTTTGTTTGGAAGCTATAACACATAACATGAAAAAGTGATACGTATTTAGCTATAAGACATAACATGAATAAAGTGATACGTATTTAGCTATAATACATAACATGAATAAAGTGATACGTATTTGGCTATCAGACATAACACGAATAAAGTGATACGTATTTAGCTATAAGATATAACGTGAATAACGTGATAAGCATTTAGCTATAAGACATAACATGAAAAAGTGATACGTATTTTGCTAAAAGACATACCATGAATACAGTGATACCTATTCAGCTATAAGACACAACATCAAAAAAGTGATACGTAGTTAGCTATTAGACATAACATGAATAAGTGATACGTATTTAGCTATAAGAAATACATGAAAAAAGTGATACGTATTTAGCTAAAAGACATGACATTAAAAAAGTAATACGTATTTAGCTATAAGACACAACATGAAAAAAGTGATACGTAGTTAGCTATTAGACATAACATGAATAAGTGATACGTATTTAGCTATAAGAAATAACATGAAAAAGTGATACGTATTTAGCTAAAAGACATAACATTAAAAAAGTGATACGTATTTAGCTAAAAGACATGACACGAAAAAAGTGATACGTATTTAGCTATAAGACATGACACGAAAAAAGTGATACGTATTTAGCTATAAGACATGACACGAAAAAAGTGATACGTATTTAGCTATAAGACATGACACGAAAAAAGTGATACGTATTTGGCTATAAGACATGACACAAAAAAGTGATACGTATTTAGCTATAAGACATGACACGAAAAAAAGTGATACGTATTTGGCTATAAGACATGACACGAAAAAAGTGATACGTATTTAGCTATAAGACATGACATTAAAAAAGTGATACGTATTTAGCTATAAGACATGACACGAAAAAAGTGGTACGTATTTAGCTATAAGACATGACACGAAAAAAGTGATACGTATTTGGCTATAAGACATGACACGAAAAAAGTGATACGTATTTAGCTATAAGACATGACACGAAAAAAGTGATACGTATTTAGCTATAAGACATGACACGTAAAAAGTGATACGTATTTAGCTATAAGACATGACACGAAAAAAGTGATACGTAGTTAGCTATTAGACATAACATGAATAAGTGATACGTATTTATCTATAAGAAATAACATGAAAAAGTGATACGTATTTAGCTATAATACACAACATGAATAAAGTGATACGTATTTAGCTATAAGACATGACACGAAAAAAGTGATACGTAGTTGGTTCTATTAGTCTGTTAAGTTTATATGACTATTTGCATTCTATGAGTAAAAGGTATGTTTTAAAATCTATCGGCAAATACAGTGTAATTCATGTTTTTTTAATCCATTTTGCAAACATAATGTAGCCAAGATATAAGCGACCGGCATTGAAATTGGCAAGCAAAGGTGAAATTCAACTTTCTGAATTTCCTCGATGAAATGATCAGAAATGTGTGTCCAGTTTGGAATCCAGAAAAAGGGAGATGGTACTGCAAAAATATAGACAGTCTAAACTTGACCAAAGTAATATGCAAGTTGTGCTAAAATACATGTTCAGCGGTTAGTAAAATGCACGTGTACACGATCTCTATCGAAAGTGTTCTTGTTTTGATTTTGCTATCTTTTCTAGACGAGTCTTCCCATATTAATTATTAAAGAAACAATATATGAATATTGTTTTGTATCATAATATAAGCCTAAAAGGGTCATTCACATTGCATTTACTCACATATAAAAAAAAGTTTTGTTAAAAAATCTCCACAAAAAACATCAATAAAGACGAGGTGTTGGTACGTTTTGTATTCATGTATGGTTTTAGAAGTGATTCAGATAAATTGCATTACGTTAATTGCGGTGCATGTATCAAGTGTATATTCAGAGCGGATTTTCAGCTTATCAAACAATATGTTTTATCGTAAATGGTGTCATATCAATCCGGAAGATGTTTATGTGATGTTTTTCCTCCAAAAGAGTATGAAGCTGCATGTCTTGCTCAGATTGAACGATATTTTTCTAGTTGTGAATGGCTACTGTTAATGTTAATTAAGTTCATCATGGTTAGGTGGTTCTATTCATATATCCACTATATTGTCATTTCATTATTTACATGACAAATGAATTCACATGTTCACCAGGTCGTAGGTTCTTACAATAAACAAGTAAAGACAATTCAGATATATATATATATATATATATATATATATATATATATATATATATATATATATATATATATATATATATATATATATATATATATATATATAATTATTATCATCTTCTTGTTATAAACAAATAACATTATTTTGATAATTTGTTTATCAATTAGTTAATTTCATAGACAAATTAAAAGAGTTTTGATAAGATCCTTTTCATTTAAAGAATATAACAAACAACAATCCTAAATAATTACAACCTATTTCAAACGCTTTGATGATATATTAGCTCAGAGGTGGACAAACTTTTCAGTGCAAGTGCCGCATACACAAATTTACACCTTGTCGAGGGCCGCACAGTATATTAAGTAAAATAATTAATATTTGAAATAGCAAAAACAAAAGGTTTTTCTAAACAACATCTAATTAATTTCAAGTTGTTAATATGTTGTTAATATTTTGAAAACTTAACTTAAACTTTAAAACAAGCACATTTATTTGATAAACAGACTAGCATAAACAGAGTCAGTGCGAATGATGACTTGTTCCTAGGCCGCATGAAAACCCTTGGCGGGCCGCATGAAAGCTTTTGGCGGGCCGCATGCGGCCCGCGGGCCGTAGTTTGCCCACCCTTGTGTTAGTTAAACTCCAGGTAAAATCGATGCACTTCATTATCATTTTTGTCATGCGATAGCCATATTTAATCAATCAATAATCGATCATCGATCGTTTGATGTAACCGATGATCGATTATTAAATTTCAACAGATTCCCAGCAATAGTTTAATAGAGTACTGCTCATTGCTGTTATTTATTATTACTAAATGCAACCTTAAGCAAGTTCTCATTCCAGTGTCAATCGATGATAATTAAAATTGGCATTATCGATATGCCTGGTAACGAATACAAACCATATCCAATTAATGAAATGGCGTGAATTATCAGAGTAATGCCACCAGTTTTATTTTTTCTGTATACTCTTTAGTTTTTGTATTGTGCTTTACTTCTATAGAATTCAATGTAAACACACACACACACACACATATATATATATATATTAATTCCCAGCTTGCGCAGACTGGTTGTCGGGTTAGCAGCACCAATCGTCTTGCTTGAAATGACAGCTCTAACCACCAACCAGCACCATCATCTCGACCATAAAGACATACCGTACAATGATTCCTGCATAGCCACCCTCTAACTTGTACGATAATGTTGTTTATTCGTGTTTATAAAATATACGACAGCATTATCAAGCATTCTCCTGTAGAATCCACCGCTCCGTAAATCTGATAAAGCTTCGATATATACAATAACCACGTTTAACAGACAATTCGCTGTTATAATGTAGTATTTGCACGTGTAGGACTCTGAGTAGAAAGTCACATGTAGAGTGTTGGGTTCATTTTTTATTTTTATAGACCATTAGGGTCATTTACATACTGTAATGGACTATATGCATTTGTTGAGTGGATATTTATTCATTTCATATAAATATATTTGAGTATTTTGTGTGATGAGCATTTCGTATTATAGGCTACCAGTTTTATCTATTTGTAACTGAAACTGGTGTAGGGGGAGTGTAGGTGAACCAGACTGGAACTGATGGGAGGCGTTGTTGCGCCAGACTGAAACTTGTGGAGGGTGAAGCTGAACCAGTTGAGCCAAAGTGGAACTGTGATATTTTGTGGGGTTTTTTTTTCTTCATTGAAAGTTGGAAGTTGAACCAGAGTACACCCGGCGTGGGTCGGAACTATATTTTGTTTTGTTTCATTTTATTTAGCATATCGGTTATATGAACCTTCATTATTATCATTGGTATTTTCAGCACTTGTGTCATCATCTTATTCCTCGTCATTATCATTAGATAACATATATATAGATCTTTCTTTTGTGAATGTGTGTGGGGTGTGTGCGAGAGTCGGGAATTGCATATTGTTTGATTTATTTTCGTGCCATCATCTTATCGTACGTTATACAAGTCTCTTCCATCACACACATTTTGTTTGTGTTAATTTAGTCCAAAGCCCACTCTACATATCTGCGGCGTGATGCCACAGTGCTAGACATCACTATAAATTACCAAGTTGCAGATGTCGTAGCGATATGACTGTATAATGTTTAAAGCGACGTTAAAAATCCTACTCACACAAACACGCACAGACCTGTAGACTCCACGGATAGCACACTCCGTTCTATTCGATGTGTATTTGTAATCCTCTATAATTATCTCTATATACCTTGATTTGTCTTTGGGATCTGGTACTAGAGTGTACAGATACGAATCATTTACTAGGAGTATTTCTGCTACGAAACAATATAATCTGTATTTGTATGTGTATATATATATATATATATATATATATATATATATATATATATATATATATATATATATATAAATGCCGAATTTTGATTTGCAGCGAACTTTTTAAGTTGGATGCATTGAGCATTGCATTTTATCGCATTTAAGCCTGAAAAGTCTCTGTGAAGGAGCACTTCAACCTTTTTTCGTTCGTCTCCCCGCATTTCAGTGTAAACTTCAAAGGGACAGCATTCCGGCTCAGTGAAATTTACCGGAGTATCTTAACACGGTCCTTAGAAAGTAAAAATTTGAGCTACCAACCCTAACCGCTTGGTAGGAACTTATGTCCTCTTATCATTTTTTCAAAGGGAAATTTGTACGCACTGTCATATAGATTGGGAGCTGTCAAAACCTGACGAAAGGGATTATTTCTTTGGGAACAATTAAGGACCGCTGCCTACGATTGGGCAGAATGAATTTGGGCGTACAATTTAGAACAATCAGACTTTAAACGACGACCTTAGTCGCAATTCTTTAGTCTGAACATTTCCTGGAAGAGGAAACGTAGTCTCGACTCCGTGGAAATCATAAAGAGATCAGTGCTTTCCTCGTGAAACAAGGAAGGGACCAAGTGGTCGTCTTTAAAAAGACATATATTTAGTGCTAGGACGCACAAGTTTCTGAAAGCGAACAGCAAAAAGGAACAGCTTTCTGAGAAAGAGACGACAGTCTGAGATAAAGAGTCCGGGAAAAGGACTAGGTCAGAATAAAAGGACCAGGAACTCCATGAAGTGGCGAAGCTTAGGAAGGATGAACTAGGAGACGTTGATATACGTCCAGACAGGTGATGTAATCAATCATTGCGCTTTTTCACCTCTCATTATGATGATGAAATAAATACAAATTAGATCATATCAATAGAATTTAACAGGTGTGTCTAATTTGCATTTATTTCATCATCATTGGAATTGTATTAATTAATTTATTCTAATTAAAATTGTTATTTTCTTGTAAAAGGGGGCTCGTATTGCTTTTTTCTCCCCAGTATTCTCGCTCAGTTCTGTTGAAATTCCATTTTTCTTTCACTCCCGCCGGGCTATAATATAATACGTACATTAAATGGTCAAAATAGACGTCATATATGCAGATGAAACCTATTAGTGCTTAAACTAAACCTTGGAAAAGACGCACAAGGCTCAGATAAAAGTAACAACAGCTTCATTGTTAAAATCATTTACAAAATCTTTCAGCAATAATATACAATGTGTCATGTTTTTATTATTTGATATACAGTCATACAATGTTCAATGTTTTCTCTCTGCCAAATGAGATTTAGTACTTGATAACACAACTACAGTATTAATCGAATGCACCAGATATCGATAAATGCCCATGAATATTGTTTTATTGAACTTAGATTCATTTTTACGTTAGGACTTAAAAGTATCTTTACGATATTATTGCATTAAGATTATTAAAAACAGGCACGTCGGTTACCGATTATTGCGATATGAATGAATTCAGAGAACGTTAATTGATTAATTTTGTAGTATTACGTTACTTGAGGACGGTGAAACGCGTCTACTTATTTTGCTTCGAGTCTTAGTACTTTCAAAGAAATAACTGGATAAAACATATTTCAGAAACTGAGATTGATAAACAAGAGTAAACGTTATAACATCGCTTTCAAAAAGATTCTAAATCACGATAAAATAGAATACACAAAAATAGAAACATGTTTTCGCGAATACGTTTAGTAGAACAGCAGCAAACAACACTAATAGCCAAACAACTTTAATAAAATAGGTTCAAATAAGGGACTATTATAATCCCCGTAGGACTGGTGCATTTAAAATGAGAAAATACAAGTAATTGACGCTTATAATGTTCAGTGCACAACTAAGCCAAGCTGAAGCATAATTCTAAAATTGTGCAAATGTTTACGAGATGCAAAATTTACGATTAAATAAAATCGTCCGAGTCTTTTAATTGACTCGGGTTTCGGATTGGCTAGACAAATGAATCAAGATGGAATTCATAACGAATTTCATGCTGACAGAATGCGAGAATTACTGAATATATTGATGTCTTTATTTATAATTAATTATGTATTATGCTTTTTTAGGCTCGAATAAACAGTAACACAAGGAAGATTGAAAACACGAAGCTTTTGAAAAATATAAAACAATTATTTCCCTGGAAAAATACTGTATAAATGAAAAAATAAGAACTTACGGATTCAAATCCAAAAATAATACAAGAATAATCCACGAATAAATTTTGTTGAAGTACTAATATTTAAAAGTTCTAATGTTTCCAAGTTCGAATCCCGACGAAGGATCAAAGATGGAAGGTGATAACGTATGATGTAGCCTGTACTGTATTGACGTACACGGGTCATTCTACAAATACAATAATTTATCCTCCGATTTTGGAAATTCAAATGCAATTTTCAAGAAATGTCCCTGTTCAGAAATTCTGTATGAATACAATATTTCCATAGAAAACAGAGTCCAAGTATTAGAAGAATTAACATGTAACTAAAAAACTTAAAATCTTCAATACTTCAATTATGGTCACAACAGAAGAAAACAACTTGACATAAAGTGTTTAAATGCCCCGGATTATGAGATATCTCTCTCTCTCTCTCTCTCTCTCTCTCTCTCTCTCTCTCTCTCTCTATATATATATATATATATATATATATATATATATATATATATATATATATATATATATATATATATATATATATATATATATATATATATATCACTATTAATACTAAGTATTTCGCTATTTCGGAAATGCCTAATTGCGAAATGGAGGATGACGTGATCATATTTACATGTCAATGTCACGTAGCACATGTATGTCCTTGATAAGACCAATCATTTTACTCCTAGAAACAAGTTGTTTCCTTGACCCTCAGTCAAGGCCAGGAGCTAAGTTACAAACAAAGAAACAAGTGTTTCTACTATTAGCTATCTAAGATGAACTCGGGTCAAACTGATTTTTCTGGAAATTATCAATTCCTAGTCAACAAAATTAGATTACATTGACTTGTAAAGAAAATAAGAGTCCAAAACCTACAAAGAATCAGATCAAAGCAAATACAATTTAAATCAAATATAAATTAAATATAATATATGTACCAATTATATATTTTGATTGAGTAGTAATATTCGATTGACGACAACAATTAGATAGAGTTTATACAGTTGTTATGCGTATTTAATTTGCATGATTTGCTTGTTAGGTATTGTAATTTTGTATTGCAGTATACCATTGATAATGTAACATTTTATGTTTGCCTTGACCTTTTCTAAAATTAGTTCAGTTTCTACATGACCTGAATCAATATTTTTGATTTTGTAGTAAAGAGGTTTATTTAAAACTAGATCTTTGAAAATTCCCCATGAATGTTTTTGGGCTACCTGTTGCTTACTACACATTTTATATTATAATTTTAGTAATAGACTTCCGATTATAACTATGATTTTATTTTATAAACATTATGGACCTTCCAGAAAGAAACTTAAAATATATTGGGGCATAATCAGTTGTAATATTGTTGCGTATAGCTTATTATTCAACTTATATATTCGCTGGAAGTACAAAGTACTCTTCAAAAATAAACATTATTGAAAAATGAGACTTGAATTTATAGTGAAATTCCAAAAAGGGATTTAATTATTGGATTGTATTATTGTAATCCAACAATAGACTATTGGTACACCACTCTGACACAGGGTGTCACTGGCACATAAATACTTTCAGCCTTAAATTAAATTTGGATTTACACTAGAGTTTATTCAGACCTTTAGTCATACGTCTTGTCTGTAATACTATGATTATGTTGGATTTATTTAGCAATACTTTAGTTCTTTGTTTTACATTTTCACTTTTGTATTCTAGAGAAATAACCTATTTTATCATTTTTACAAAACTTGTTACTTCTCACTCTTTATATTATTGTTTCAAGACCATCGGGTCGTGCTGCAGTGTAACTTCTCAAGTCGGGCATCCCACTACACAAATGTATGTTTTCGGATTTTTTTTACCCTGATGATTAAACATAACCAGGTGTCCTCTCAATCATACTGAAATATTTATATCTTTGTAACATGTATCAAACGTTTAGAACAATCTGAGAGTAAATAAGCAGTAGTGTAAATTTTAAATATTCTGTTTCTTTTATGTCTAACCAGAATGAATGGACAGGTTACATGCTCTAATTAAATGTAAAGGGTCTCACATTTGATTTGGTTTGATGAAATAAAGATTACTGGAATTAAGGAAGAACAACTCTTAGACCTGAAATATGTTACGGTTTCAATTGCATTATGTTTTCTTGATGTTTTCTTCTGGACAGATTTCACTCTATAAATAGTCCTTGCGTTTCAGAGGTTAAGATATCTGAAGGTCTAATGTGTCAATTTATATAATTATATTAGGAAAGCATGAAGCATATGTGAAGTCTCCAAAAGGAACAAATTAATTACTCCGATATCTGTCAATAGAAAAATACATGGGTATGATAGTGTAATCATACTGCAAGATGTATTATTAGCTTGAGGGATACGGACACACTTATAAAATAAGTGTACACTTCGTCGAGTTGGGGATCATTTAATTTTGACAATGAGTCGAAAACATGCTAGGCGCCGAATTCTAAATGTGACAACCAATATCAAATTAATCACTCGCAAAAACGAAATTTAACGACCATGTACAACAAAACAGAATATCCGCATATGAATAAATCTTGAAAAATATCAAAAGTGTAACAGCTATGATGCAATGCACGCAGAAACCCAGACAAAACTTTCAGGAAAAATTGATTAATATTCCAAAAATATGTTACTGATTTATATCTTGAAAGCATTATTATATTTTACAGGCAACGTTTATTGATTACATAATATAAATTAAGTAATATTCTCTTTGATATCTGAAGTTCAATTGCATTATGTAATTTATACACCCTCGTATCAAATAGACATAAATAAGGGATGAAAAATATTATTAGGAAGCAATATTATGTACCTATGGTTTCCTTGGTTAAGAGACGTTTACATAATTTTTATACAGAAAATGTATAGCTGGTCATCGATGTAGACGTAATCATTTCAGATGACCGAATATTGTATCCCTTGTGTACAAGGCCGAAATCAAACGTGCATAGTTTTACAACATAATCAGATAAATAGCCAAACATTTGTCAACAGAGATGAGTTTTGTATTGAATGCATGTCTTGCATAATCAATTTGTCTTGATTAATATTAATTTATATCACTTTACACCATGCAAATATATTCCTATCGTTTCCAGGCTCTAACATGTCGACTGTATTTAATAAAATAATAACTTTAATATTATCACATTATATAATTAAGCATATACATTTACTTTAATAATATTATCCTGTTATATGCATAAGGTATATACAATAACGTATATACTGATCGCCTGATAGATTTTGTTTTAAGAATCCTTTAGTTTGTTTTCTAACTAAAAGGGTATGATAAAATGACTTTTTCAAAGAATATTCCTGCATATTATTCATGTATGCTTACATTTCGTTTAACTCGGACAAAAACATATGTATTGGATGTATTTTATTGAACTGTCAGAATGAAACAAATGGGTTGATGTTTTTACCACAGTTAACTTATGGACTCGTGACATCTCCATATATATCGCTTTAGTTGTATGACATCTCCATAGAGATCACCTTAGCTGTATGACATCTCCATAGAGATCACCTTAGCTGTATGACGCCTCCATATAAATCACCTGAGCTGTATGACGCCTCCATAGAGATCACCTGAGCTGTATGACGCATCCATAGAGATCACCTGAGCTGTATGACGCATGCATAGAGATCACCAGAGTTGAATGACGCCTGCATAGAGATCGCCCATGTCTTGTTACACATGTGTAATGTCTTTGATATTGTGTTTGTAGGCAAGCAAACTGAAGTTTTGTTTCAGCGTTGATTATTTAGATTCTAAACAATTACTATTAGTTGTGCATATCAAAGTCATTCTTAATAAGTCACAACCTCCTTTAACGACAAAGCGGAGGCGAAACATCCTAAGCAAGCAATGCAAAGTATAAATCACCAGATGTCAATTTGGGATGTAGTATTCAAGAATAACTTCATATTTTTATATAAAACTACTTATAAAATTGTATGTGCCTTGCACTCGTCAATCTGAATGCTAACTACTTATTCAAAGCCTTTTAATTTGCCTTCAGAACCCACCCACCCTATTATATAATACCGATGCACGTATATTATAAAGTTCCAGACTCCAGACTTGATATGTTGCTAATCACATATAATAAACCAGTATGTGGTTTCTAAGTCGCACAACTTAATTTTTAAATAGTCCACAACTATCCAAGGATACAGAATGGTAACAGTTAATGTTATATGGTACACAATTTTATAGGGATACAAAACACTATAAATTTATTATTTACAGAGATCTAAAACTATTATGATATGCTATTAGTCTAAATGTGGGATTTTAACACACTAATTGCAAATGATCCCAGCATATATTGCCGCGTGGGCTAATCGTATAAAGTATCTATCTTTCGGGAAAGACGGTAAAAATCGAAAGCAAGACCAACGATTGGAATCCATGCACAAATAAAAATGATGCAGATCACGGAGGTAATTGTTTAACCATTTAGATAACGACCGAATTTCTTCTTAGTTTCAGTCATTGTAACCTTCGTGTTATGTTTTCCTGATATTTAGGACAAAAGCAATACAGTTTAACACGGGTTTGCCTTTTTCTTATTTTTTATTTTTTTATTTAATTACTAGATATGTTAAGGAAAGTAATCCTGATTATTCACTGGAGTGTAAGATGAAATACATTTGATAACATTAATAACAAATATGGCCGCTTTGCAAGAAAAAAGAACCATATATTTACAATTTCAATAGTATAGTATGTTCCGAATAAATTCAAATAGTATCGCAGTAATGATGTACTAAGAGTCTTGAACCTAATGAAGTACCAACATGATACAATCCAGAATGTCTTGAAAGTCATGAAGTACCAAAATGATAAATAGTGAAGTGGGGCTGTTTGACAACAACGGAAAACCCAGTCAAAAAGGTTGTGGGGCTGTTTGGCGACAAGATTTATAGCGACAATGGGAAAATGCATTAGAGAACCCCCTGGGGCTGTTTGGCGACAATGGGAATTGAACATGGGGAATATTGGGCCTGTCTCCCACAAGGGAAAGTGGATTTTGTATAGCTTCTGACGTCACCATTGCAACCAGGGGAGGTAACGGCTCAGTACTGAGCAAAGAGCGGGTGTACATATATAATAATAATAATAATAATAATAATAGTGAGGACTTTGTATATCGCCCAATCTTTAGAAGCTCTAAGCGCTTTACAGCATTAGACAACACCTATAAGATATATATAAAAAACACATGATGAATGATTACAAAAACAAACACCATGAAATTAGAAAAACATTAAAAAAATAAAAAAAAAACATGCTGAGAATATTTAAGGTAGAAAAAATTATTAGGTCTTTAAATTTATTCTTGCAGTCGAAATAAGTGAGTTTTGAGAGCGCACTTGAATGGGATCACTGTGTCTTTGTGTCTAAGTTCAGTGGGCAATTCATTCCACGTTGCTGGGCCCTGGTATGCAAAAGAACGCTGTTCATATAACTTTGTTTTCATAGTGGGAATAATGAGTATACGATTGTTAAAAGAGGAGCGTAATTATCTTGCTGGTGTGTACACATGGGTGAGGTCAGATAGGTATGTTGGACTAGAGTCCGACAGTTAAACGTAGCACAGAGAAAACATTTTGTGTTTGATTCTGGATCGAATGGATAACCAGTGTAGAGTACGGAACAGCGGGGAGGTGTGCTCTGATCCTGGTACTCTAAGTATGATCCGAGCAGCTGTGTTTTGAACTTTTTGAAGTTTTTGGAGTAGATATTGAGATGAACCAGGCATAACTGAGTTACAATAGTCCAGTCTTGAAAATACTAATGAACACACAAATGTTTTAGTGGCATCTGCTGAAAGATATTTGCGAATGGAGCTGATGCGTTTCAGCTCAAGATATGCAGCCTTGCGTATGTTCATGACATGTTGGTGCAATGTGAGAGTACTGTCCAGAGTAACACCTAGGTTTCGTACTGATTGTATGAATTTAATGTTGGTGTTGCTGATATTTATTGTTTGAGGTAAAGGATGTGAATGAGAAAGTCTTTGTGTTGTGATCAGAATGGCCTCAGTTTTATCATCATTCATCTGCAGCTTGTTGCATGTTATCCATGATTTCACATCAGAAATGCATCTCTCTACATCTTGGATGGTAGCATCAACTTCAGTTGGGTGGCTAGATTTGTATATTTCGGTGTCATCAGCGTATAATTGGTGAGAAACTGGATGATGATCTATGACACTTGAAAGCGACTGAGTGTACAGAATAAAGATAACAGGTCCAAGAACAGACCCCTCTGGAACACCACAACATAGATCAACTGGGCCCGTGTATTCCATTTGCAGACACAATTTGTGTCCTGTTGACCAAGTAGGACTTGGACCACAGTAAGGCTGTATCATGAATGCCAAATAGATGCTGGAGACGGTGAAGTGATATATCATGGTCTATTTTGTCAAATGCTGCAGACAAATCAAGGAGGGTGAGGACTAATCATTCGGCTATCCAACGCAGAGAGAATGCCATTAACTACTTTTAGAAGAGTAGTTTCAGTACTGTGGCAAGGGCGATATGCAGATTGTACATTTCTAAAAAGACTGTTCAAATTCAGATGAGATACAAGCTGGGATAGAACAACCTTTTCCGAGATTTGTTATATGAATGGGAGATTAGAAACTGGGTGGTATTTCTTTAAATCGTTATGGTGTAGTGTTGGTTTCTTCAGCAGAGGCTTTACAATGGCAGTTTTAAAACATGAGATGAGGTATCAATAACATCAGTTAGTGTAGGCAATACTGGATCTAAGCACTCAAGCAGCAGTGATGTTGGAATTGGATCATGTTCTCATTACTTTGGTGCACTCTTCATCAGGATTGTACGTACGAAATCCATAGACACAGGTTCAAATGCTGTTAATAATTGCCGCTCAAATTCTGTATCACATCTGTATGGTGACGACGAGTCAATTGAAATTCTGGTGTCAAGCCTAAACCTAACGGTTTGTACTTTGTTACGGAAGAATTTTGCAAACATGTCCGGAAGGTCGACTGGAGACAAGGTAGTTGGAGGTGGTGTAGATTTGTTTCTTGACATTAGCTTGTTTGTAATCTCGAAGATCTCTTTGCAGCTGAAACTTTCCATGATCTTAGTAGTGTAGTGGGCTGATTTCGCTGCATGGACTATATTTGTGACATTCTTCTAATTGTTCTCAGTTCCAAAACAAAGAGATGAAGAAACACTTACGAACTGAACAGCCAGTACATAATGAACACAATAACGTCGATGAAGACAGGCAACAAGCACAAATATCATGAAAACGGCACTAAAAAACGGAACAGCTGCTTCAAGCAGTTTAAGCGATAGTGGCCATCAATGCAACAGACAATAGATAAACACATATACAACATTTTAAAACAAATTGAGGCAAGAAAGTAATTCTTTTCGAGGCATATGAGTGACCTGAAAATGGCCTTTGGGTTGATGTTAACATTATTCCGTTAACGTAGTGGGCATCGCAAAGGTCTTCTTCTTTTCCTCAAACTTTGTCTGACTTCTGGTCCGTAAATCAGAACCCTCTTCAGACAGCATTGTCTCTCCACATAAATTCTTATTTTCCAAACGCTTGTATCCGTGATCCTGACAATGGTCCACGATGATCTGACATACATGGTTAAGTCCGTACGGAACAGCACTGACGAAACAAGGGTAGAGGATTATACGTTGTTCCACATCTTGTGACGAGCACAGGTGAAGGGAATGCAGTGAACTGCGGTTATTTATAGGGGAAGGGAGGATCGAAACGGACTGAGTTAATTCACCAATCCAAACACGCGTCAAAAAATTCGGTCACAACACTGAGTCAGTCTTCCAATCCGAAGAGAAAAGTATGTGACATCACATTCCCTATAGAGATGCGCTAGAGTTTGTGCGCAGTCAATCCATGCGACACAGTTTTCAAACCTGACGGAAACTAAGAGGACGATGAATTGGGGTGCACCGGCCGTGGAAACGAGAAGCGATGGTACAGCAGCGGCTACCAAAGTTAACACATCTCTACTTTCATAAGAGCTTGATTTTAATTGGGATTTACTGGATTTTCTTTCGTCTTCGCAATAAGTTGTTCCTGTACCAGTACCTTCGCCACCTTCTTCTTCTTTACCACACGTTGGTGATTTTAAACAGAGACAGAAAGAAGAATTGGATAAATTTTTACACCAGCAAAAGGAAGCAGAACAAGCTTTTCTTCTACAGCAACAACAGCAAGAAGAAGACGCAGCGAAGAAACAAGGTCTACGAGAGAATGGTGAAATTCAAACGGTCACAGTACTTTTATACATTTTAGCAGAGTTAAGGAGTCTGAAACAAATGTATCAGACTTCTTTATTACGACCGAAGAGACAAAGACCTTCCCGAGCTAAACAACCCAACCCTGTTATTATACCTGCTGTACCACCTCTAGTGATTTCTACCAAACCAATCGACAGAACGCAGTCCAGAAGTAGGCCTTGGTCATGGCAAAGGCTTAAGGCAGTTAAAGCAGGTTACGTCCCGTTCCTGAGTTTGTGTTTTAACAAACAAATACCCAAAGGCCCTTTTCAGGGCCACCCACTTCTTTCGAACATAGATACTATTTCAATTGCCAACATCAATTAAAACTCAAAAACCCTTTTTAACCCATGATTTACGTGTATGAGTGCGTGAGTGTAGGTTCATATTCTAAAAATCAAAACCAAGAGACACATTTTATGCCTGGTCTATTGTTACAAATTGTACAATCCAATTCAAAGCACAACATAACACTTTAAAAAGTCCATAGGCTTCTCTCTATGTCTGTGTTTACTCTGTGCTTTTTATTTTTATTTCTTCACTTTCATATGTTTTTCATCCACTTCTTCCTCACTTTCTCCTCTTCTTCTTTTCTTATCATGTTTCTCTTTCTGCACGTGTCTGGTTTCTTCCGTTGGGGAGGGAACCCCTCTAGTCCTCTTGCTCCTGTTGTTTCTTAGGGCAATCTGAAGACTAATATCATTTTTCTTGACAATGATACCAGGTATCTTGACTTTTGTCTCGTTTAGCACCTGTTTTGCTTTTTTGACGTTCTGGACACTGAAGATCAGTGCCCTTTCTTCTTACAGATGTATCAAGTATCTTGACTTTTATCTCGACAGTAGGGTGAGTGGTCCGTCGGCTTATCTAAAGAAAATTTTCTTATGACACCTCGCAAAGCTCTGATCGAAAGTTCGATCTGTGTAGGCTCCTCCATCGTTCTGCTTGGTTTGAGAGTGAAATGAATATTGAAAGGCAAGAACACACCCTTTATATATACGCTGGTCTGCCTTGGATATAAAGTAACCCATGGTGTTTAAAATGTAGTCATTTGACTTTTCGCAGTCAACATGAAACGATCGCATAAATTAGTGAAGAAAGAAGAAAAAAGTAAGAGGCAGGAACATGATTTTGTCGCCTCGTACAGTAGCTGAAGTCTTGGCACAAATTTATGCTAGTGATTTTGAAGATGACATGAGTGAACCAGAATCGAGACCCAGCGATTCTACACCTAACCAAAGTTCACCACCATTAGTAAACCATGAAAATTACTATCACATTCGAGAGACGGAAAAGCGCTCCTCTAGAAATTTTAGAACTACGGCTTACACCTACACGGTGTATTGCAACAGGGGCACAAATTATGTCTTACATTTATTAATAGGAGTTTGCATGGTAAGTTATTATTACATGTATTACATTTACAAAAAGTGTATTACGGGGGTTTACATATTATATGTATTACAACTATCAGCAGCATTCTACAGGGGCATATATTACATATAATAACAATGTTACATTAGTCACTTTAATTCCTATTCGTATACATCTGTTCTATTTCTAATTTTCAAATAGCTGTCAACGTTTCCCTGTGTACTTAATAATATCATTATCATCATTATTGTCGTTAGCATCGTTTTAAGTTCAAGCTACATGCAGTGTTAGTGAAATATTGGTTAACTATGGGATAATATAGATAAGAATTCGGAGGTATTTCTCTATATTTTATATGCGCATGAATTCAAACTTTGTTATTCTATCTCAAGTGGCGATAGGAGGTCAGACGTGAAAGAGAATGACTTGTTGCAAGCATGATGTTTTGGTCGCGGTTTTAGAGTGCAGTTGCGTAAGATTATTGTGATAAAAGCTGTAGTGTAACCTTTGTTAATATGACAGATTATTGCTAAAGATCATAGTGTCACCCTTGTTATTATGACAGATTATTGAGATAGGCATCTTAGTGTAACATTTGTTAATATGACAGATTATTGCTAGATATCTTAGTGTCACCCTTGTTATTATTGTGATAGGCATATTGGTGTAGCCTTTGTTAATATGACAGATTGTTGCTAGAGAGCTTAGTGTTACCCTTGTTATTATGACGGATTATTGTGATATGCATCTTAGTGTAACCTTTCTTTATATGACAGATTATTGCTATAGACCTTAGTGTAACCCTCGTTAATATTACAAAATTATTGCTAGAGATCTTATTCAAGGATTGCAGCCTTAAATCTTAACTCACACCGAGCAGCAAAAAGAAAAGCGTTAAAAGTGAGCTGATGCTAATATGAATTAGCTACAAGTTGTACATATCAAAAATTGAAGCTAAACAACTCCCCACCTTCACCATATGCGTCGATACCCAAAATCGGAAATGA
Organism: Sinohyriopsis cumingii; assembly: GCA_028554795.2. Classification (NCBI taxonomy): domain Eukaryota; kingdom Metazoa; phylum Mollusca; class Bivalvia; order Unionida; family Unionidae; genus Sinohyriopsis; species Sinohyriopsis cumingii. The sequence continues at coordinate 89,996,697 of CM068833.1, forward strand.
ATTTAATTGTCAGTAAGGGAAATGCCACTGTGATCAACAAACTATGCACAATGTGCAAAAGGCAACTTCGTCCTTACTCACACAAATGAACCCATCGTAATTTTCCATTCCCATGAAAATCTAGTTGCATCATAATGCCTCAAAAGATTCCTCGTGTCTATTGAAAATCTATAGCTATGCGACGCCAACATATACCATTACCCTTTGATCGTATTAGATAAGTTAGGACACGATCTAGTACTATACAATCAATAGAAGAAAATAATTTTCAACCGTTATAGTGCTAATACTCCCCAATCAACAATCTTTCATTACCGGACAGTCTTAGTTATCCAAAGGTGCCGAATAGATTTTAAATAAATCTTTTCTTTCGATGGATGAAATTTATAAACAGAGAGTGCGTTGAGTCGAATTGTAATTAGAGAGACTTTAACAGCTTTATTTACAATAGAAGATGATATATGTCCCTATTAATAATATGTTTCCAAATCAACCAGATATTTATATGCACCCTTAAATGAAATGATTCCCAGAGGGTACACTTCCATAACACACGTGTGTGGCAAGTTGAGATGCATGACCCAGCCATTGCAAATAGAAACGATATTTGAATGCCAAACAACTCGTATGAGTTATTCGTGTATATATATATATATATATATATATATATATATATATATATATATATATATATATATATATATATATATATATATATATATGAACTACTTCGCTATATTGAAACATATTAACAGTGATCATCTTGTTTTAGCAAAGAAAGAAAGAAAGAAAGAAAGAAAGAATAATAAAAGACGGAAATAAAGACAACAAAATATAATAAATAAATAAGTAAATCAATCAAAAAAGGATCTTACAATTCCCGAACTCAGGAAAAATTACTCACGCTCATTGAAATCCGATCCAAATTTGCCCCTAATAGAGACGTGTTTTTTTGGTGTTTTTTTGTATGAAAATGATGGAACACACACTTTAGCGATGTACATGTTTAAGATTAATGTCATATTAAAAAGAAGTGAAATATCTACTTCACTCCCGTCTTCGGCTGTCGTTTCCTCAAAACGTTCCCACACTTCGTCCACTTGTATTAGCTCCATTAAAGCATTTCTTAGGAAATTATCTAGAAGTACCCAGCACCCTTAGAGTCAAAGGAAACCTGTACAAGTGGATACTTAATCGGAACACATTAGAGTCAGTTAAAGCCTTAGATATGGACACTTACTTGGAACACTTTATAGTCAGTTGATGCCTTTACAGATTGACACGTAATCGGAACACTTTCGACTCAGTTGAAACCTTTACACATGGACAGGTAATTGGTACACTTCCAACTCAGTTTAAACTTTTTAAATGGGCACTTAATCTGAACATCAATACAAATATTTAATTTCTCAATCAATAATAAAATGTTTCTAGGTTTGTAATACGTAGACTGTGATTACATAATTATTTAAATAACGCTGTTGATATTTGTAGTTAGTTCCTCTTGGAATTTCCAGTAAGATGACAGGCATAAATTGTTATGAGTCAGTTGCCTATCGACTTTGAGATATCGACAATACAAATTATGTTTTCTAATTTTCCTTTACACCATTTAATTTGAAGCCACTTTAGTAATTAGTACAATTTTAGCTTATCTAATTCATTTCAAATTAACTACATGGCATTTATGGTGCATGTAATCTCTTTCATATTAACTAATTCAAAGCGAAAACATTATTAATGAATTTAGCAAATCGATTATACTGATGGTGATATATGGCTTACTGCAATATTTGTGTCATAATTCCTCTTGCTATCAAATGCAGCCATGTCAACAACTGAAAGCAATGTCATGTCCAATTTTCACTTACTCTAGTCAACTGGCATACATCTCTTTATTTTGTAATTAGACAATGTTTCAGTGATAAGCTGTCATTCAAGTATTGCATTCGTTATTCGTTAGGAAGAATGCGCATTATTTATAAAAGTGTTAATCCAGACTTAATTGATGGTATGCGATTCCGCAGTTCCCTCTACACATTCACTGGTTACTTTAACTCGTACATTCCATGATTTAACATTACCGTTTTTCAAATAAGTAAGGAAACAACAAAGTGTTAAGCGTTTTTTATTTTTTGTTGTTTTTTTTAATAAGAAATAACTACTTTCCTGAGGACAAACGACCATCCAGTTTTGAACTAAGATTTAACATTACCGTTTTTCAAATAAGTAAGGAAACAACAAAGTGTTAAGCGTTTTTTATTTTTTGTTGTTTTTTTTAATAAGAAATAACTACTTTCCTGAGGACAAACGACCATCCAGTTTTGAACTAAGATATTATTCGTTAACATTAGAAAATTAATACATAAGGGTTTTTCTGCGAAGTTGAATTGCTTTCTGTACCACAGTGATCAGTGACCAATCAGTATGTGTGGTAAGTCCATTACATATACACTATATAATAGTACTCAGTGAAAAATCAGGAGTCCATCACACACACACACACACACACACACACACACATATATATATATATATATATATATATATATATATATATATATATATATATATATATATATATATATATATATAAGGGCACATTAACCAATCAGTGCACTTGAGAAGTCCATCATATATCAACTATATAATAATGGTCAGTGATTGCGTGTGAGAAGTCCATCACACATACACTACATGACTGTATTCAGTAACCAATAATTACGTGTGAGAAGTACATCACACATACACTATATGACTGCATCCAGTAACCAATAATTACGTGTGAGAAGTACATCACACATACACTATATGACGGTGTTCAGTAACCAATAAGTACGTGTGAGAAATCCATCACACATACACTATATGACTGTATTCAGTAACCAATAATTACGTGTGGGAACTCCTTCACACATACACTATATGACTGTATTCAGTAACCAAGAATTACGTGTGAGAAGTCCACCACATATACACTATATGACCGTATTCAGTAACCAATAGGTACGTGTGAGACGTACATCACACATACACTATAAGAATGTATTCAGTAACCAGTAATTACGTGTGAGAAGTACATCACACATACACTATATGACTTTATACAGTAACCAATAATTACGTGTGAGAAGTCCATCACACATACACTATAAGAATGTATTCAGTAACCAGTAATTACGTGCGAGAAGTACATCACACATACACTATATGACTGTATACAGTAACCAATAATTACGTGTGAGATGTATATCACACATGCACTATATGACTATATTCAGTAACCAATAATTACGTGTGAGACGTACATCACATATACACTGTATGACTGTATTCAGTAACCAATAATTACGTGTGAGAAGTACATCACATATATACTAATTAATAGTATGATGTTACTAATATGTACGTGTGAGAAGTCCATCTCATATACACTATATAAAAGTTGTCAGTGATCAATCAGTATGTGTGAGAAGTCCATCACTTATACACTGTATAATAGTGCTCAGTTGTTACTAAGCCTCAAGTCTGCCACCTGAGATTACGTCTGTAACAGAAATGTATTTATATACACCACGGAATTTAATATAATGCAACTTTATTCCAATTTGTTACGACGTTCTCTGAATTGAAACGGAAACCTGGCAACTGTGTTCATTTTCATCAGATTTTGAGACTTATCAAAAACTTCATATATGCTATGAGGGCCGTGCGTTTATATATATATATATATATATATATATATATATATATATATATATATATATATATATATATATATATATATATATATATAAATTTATTGGGTTTTGTATTGCGTGTTTTCTTATATGCTTTATAGCGATTACTCTAATAACTTTTACAGAGATAATCGTACGTTTGTCAAGAGTTTGAAATAATATCATGCTTGCTTGTACAATGTTTTAAGTCCAAATATCCGCTACACCATGTACTTATTGATTTGCAAAACTATTTAGTTTTCTTATACATTTCCTCAAACCGGATGTATGTAGAGGATCAGACAACGCTATACATTTGCATCAGTTGTATATGTACATGAAGATACATACTCACTAGGCAAAAATCACAATATTGGAAATTATGTACGTATCAGCAGGTAGAATAATAACTGTTCCATTCATAGAAAGGGATTAATAATATGGAAATGTTTTCATTTACGTTCATGCACACACGCACGTACTCAAGTGAACATTATTGTTTCGATGTGACTTCGTGACGTATAGTAATAAGGAAATGAAGACTCCAAATAAATAACATTTCTGTCAGCCGTCATAATGAAGTGATCAGTCATATAAGCAAGCACGAGAGCCTTTTTCAAAGACCGATATCACTGCAATATCCGCATGTCAAACTGTTTTGCTATCTGACGTACAATTGTCTGGTTAGTATTCAGAAAATGTCTCCACGAAGAGTTGCTTGGAAATCATTCGATTACAGCGCACACGTTCAAATCTCATTTGTGTCGTTATACTGACACTGCTCTTGCTCAGACTGATAATAAATGCTGACTGTGCATTTCATTGTCTTAAGTGAAATGCTGTTTTGTTACAGTGTTGTATGCGAACTCTAAGATCAAACATTTCATTTATATTTCAAGCAAAAAACACCCTGTAAAGTATTGAAATTATACCCATGCATGCATTTATCGCCATAAGTCCTAACTGATTTGCATCATAGATTTAAAAGTATGACTTATGCCCATTATGAAAATATTTTTTCTCCATGTTTGTTGCAAGCCAACTGTTGATACTTCCTATACAATAAAGTCGTACAATAACATGCAGTTTCAATAAAGTTTTGATTTTACCCTTTAAAATAAAGTCGTACAATAACATGCAATTTCAATAAACTTTGCCATACAAGAGTAATACAAACCTGAAGACAAATAACTTTGAATTGGTCATTATGAAATACAAACATTTAGCAGAACGGTTTCTCAGTTATAAATACCGTTATTGCTTATTTAATTACATGAAATTAAAATTGAAACAACAAAAATTCAAAACAGCTACTGCATTTATCTAGTTGGCTGTTTAATCTCAAAGTATGTAGCCTTAAATGAGCATTTTGTACAGGTCTGATGTAAAATGCATACCGTGTTATAAGTCATTCAATGTCTCAGATAAATGCATACCGTGTTATAAGTCATTCAATATCTTAGATAAATGCTTACCGTGTTATAAGTCATTCAATGTCTCAGATAAATGCATACGTGTTATAAGTCATTCAATATCTTAGATAAATGCACACCGTGTTATAAGTCATTCAATTTCTCAGATAAATGCAAACCGTGTTATAAGTCATTCAATTTCTCAGATAAATGCAAAGCGTGTTATAAGTCATTCAATGTCTCAGATAAATGCATACCGTGTTATAAGTCATTCAATATCTTAGATAAATGCAAACGGTGTTATAAGTCATTCAATATCTCAGATAAATGCATACCGTGCTATAAGTCATTCAATATCTCAGATAAATGCATACCGTGTTATAAGTCATTCAATATCTCAGGTAAATGCACAGGATAATATATATCGCCTAAAGGTTAATAACTGTAGTTTTCTTACATATGTTTCAGCTATTTCATGCCTGTGAAACACGACTGGCATATTATAAAAATGTTTCCATCATCTATCTGTTTTTTTTTTGTTGTTGTTGTTCGCAACGAATTGAATGAATGGGCCGACTATGACGATTTAATCGTAGACTGAATTCCAAAGTCTGGTTCACGAGCAAGGATTCTTTTCCGTAAGGTGCATATGGCCCCTAGATGAGTTCCTTCGTATATTATTGTCTGAGGCAAGAAATAATCTGAAACCTCTTTAATAAAGTACACTCACTCATTTAGCTACCTGTCAAAATAAATGCATGATTTATTAACAACACTTCAAACTATCAATGTAATAATTGCATTATCAAACTCAAAATGTCTACCACCGGTAACTAAGATACAGAATATTTCCTGCAACGTAACCGAATTATCAATAAATAATATTTCTTCATTTATTCTATCAGAAGACGGCAAACATTATTAAAACTTAGATCGTCGGTTTAAAAAGAAACGACTCTGGTATGAAAAATAGTTCGACAACACATTTACAAAGAGGCATTCATAAATGACAGTTCTATGAAATCATTATGTAATTATACAGATTATTTCAAATTATTACTTTGTTTTATAATTGAAATGATTTTGTTTCAAAAACTGTAATGTAATAAATTACAACATTCGTAATGCAAGCAAAATAACAGTGATATGATGTGATGTTATTTTGCTTTTTAACGTAGCTTTAACAATTTTTCAGTCATATCGCTACGATGTCTGCAGTGTGGCAGTTTATAGTGATGTCTAGCACTCGGGCATCATGCCGCAGCCATGTAGCATGATGTCCCACCCAGTCACATTATCCTGACACCAGGCCGACCAGTCCTAACACTAACCTCTTAATGCTGAACACCAAGTGAGGCAGCTGTTAGTTCCATTTTTGTAAGTCTTTGGTATGACTTGGCCGGGAATCGAACCCACGACCTCCCGCATCCGAGGCGGACGCTCTAACCACTAGGCCACCGGAGCGGTCAAAATAACAGATATCGTCTTATATATCTGACCCAGAAGATGGATCTTAGATGTTACATATTGTATAAATATATAGACTAAATGGTAATAGGTTTTAACAAATTCTACCTTTTAAAACAAACTTTACAAGATTGCGAAAGGTGTATGCCTTCATGACATAAAATTAGACATGAACGATTACTTTTCGTAATTTTGGGTGATAAGAAAAATTGGAGAAAACAAAAATATATCAGTAAAAAGAATCTCAGAATGCTTCGTTATTGCGGTGGCAAACTATACCAATTATATCAACTCGTGTGCGATTATTATAAAGGAAGAAAAACATCATTTAAAACATATCACTTCAATAATATTGATAGTAAAAACAGGTGTCATGTACTTTTCGATGCAGCGGTTCATTATGTGCAGGGCACCGTTTCATTACACTGATATATTGAGTGCATCAGGGTATTCGAATTATTAGTTATATTCGAATTATTAGTTACATTCGAATTATTAGTTACATTTTGATTCGCATCTTTCAAAGTTCTTCTCATATAAGTAATTGAATTGCCTTCCAGCACGAGGAAAGTGATTTGAACTGGCGTGAACGACTGTCAAAGAGGATGTCCATCCTTAACAATGTTATCAATAATATTTATTTGCATGATATTTATCGACATGAAGGACACACACGTACAGGTTTTGTTTCTTTCCTCAGTATATGGTAGTACAAGCACTATGGAGCATTGGTCTGACATCATTTAAGAAAAGTGAGAAATTTCCACTCAAATGAACAAGGATTAATACAGAGTCATTTGCTAGACACTAAATAATTGTAGTGAAACGTATTTGTGGTGTACGCTCAATTCATGATACGCATCCAAAACGTATTTGTGGTGTACGCTCAATTCATGATACGCATCCAAAACGTATTTGTGGTGTACGCTCAATTCATGATACGCGTCCAAAACGTCTTTGTGGTGTACGCTCAATTCATGATACGCGTCCAAAACGTCTTTGTGGTGTACGCTCAATTCATGATACGCATCTAAAACGTCTTTGTGGTGTACGCTAAATTCACGATACGCATCCAAATATAATTCTTTACAGTGCGATTTTATCAACGATCTGAAATGGGTCAATGTAATTTAGTAATGATAACGTGCGGTAAGATATGTTTCTATTCTCCTTTTATTTTCTATTTACACCGTACTGCATAGCCCAAACCTGCCAGCTCATTTTGCGACGGTAGTTCTGCATCTCTTTTGGTTGCATTTTAATCCAGCTTATATGCCTGTATAAATCCAAATTACGTTAAAAATCATTAGTAACATCAGGAATGCAATTAAACATTTATTTTGAGGAAAATAAAAGTAAGGAATTGTATCTTACGATCCGTTTATGTTTGTATTGAAGAATGTTTTGTATTAACGACGAATGAGTCGCACTAGTAATTTTTAAGATATGAGAATCACATTCACGTACATATATAGTGATAAAAGTGTGATATTTCTATGCAGGGGACAGTACGAAATGGCATTTTCTTTTTAAAGTATTAGTACGAGCTTTTGAATGGTTAAATTGAAACAAAAGATAATTTAACTTGAAACATAGCGATGCGACTCTTAGCAGGGAAGCAACTGGCAATTTTTTATCACATACCGACGTTGGTCGAGCCGACCTTGAGATGAGTGAGTGATCTATAAAGGCGAGATCTTTAGACCACTCGGTCATACAGGCAAATAATAATAATAACGAGAATAATAATTGTGATAATAACAACAACATAAGCAAATATAACTTGTCTCCTCGCTGCGCTTTCATATTTAAACACGATACAGAATTGATAGTAATACCAAATTATTAACGTTAGTAAGGGGCACTGTAGTGCAGTTCCTTGTTCTCACACGAGCTACCGACATGAACGTCCGACTGTATCTCCAATCAGTCCATATCTCCGGTACATAGGTTGGTCATAATCACGGTACATTGATTTGCCCTTAGTATTGGCACATACTTTGGTCCTAATCACTACTGCAAAGATTCGTATGAATCACGGTACATTGAGTAACCCTAACCACTGGTACACAGATTGATCCTAATCTTTGGTACACACGGTACATTGATTAATCCTAATCACTGGTACAAATGTTGATCCTAATCATTGGTACACTGATTAACCGTAATGACTTTTACACCGATTGATTCCAATCATTGGTACACACGGTAAATATATTAATCCTAATCACTGGTACATATATTGATTCTAATCATTGGTACACACGGTACATATATTGATTCTAATCATTGGTACACACGGTACACATATTGATTCTAATCACTGATACACTGATTAACCTTAATGACTTTTAAACAGATTGATTCTAATCATTGGTACACACGGTACATATATTAATCCTAATCACTGGTACATATATTGATTCTAATCATTGGTACACACGGTACACGGATTGATTCTAATCACTGATACACTGATTAACCTTAATGACTTTTAAACAGATTGATTCTAATCATTGGTACATACGGTACATATATTGATTATAATCATTGTTACACACGGTACATTGATTAACCTTAATCACTGATACAGAGATTTGTCTTACTTGTTGGTTCATTGATGTGCCGTTATCACTGATACATAGATTGACCCTGATCATTGATACATTGATTTACAATAATCACTGCTACGCAGTGTTACGTGTTTAGGCTCTAATCAACAGTAACAAAATAACGTAAAGACAGCAATCCTTGTACAATTTTTAAAAAAATCCCTGGAAAAACAATGTAAAAATAAATGGAAAGAATAACTTACGATCTTAAGAATCACATCCAAAAAGAATCCAAGAATAATCCAAGAATTAAAGATTAGAAGTCCTAGCAATACAATATTCTAATGAATTCATGTTCGAGTCCTAAGCGAAATTATGAAATGGAAGGCGATGACGTATAATCTAGCCTTTATAAAAGTGGTGTGTCTACAGGTTTTTGTTATACCACAGAAAATAATATTTGGGTGTTTGTGTTTCCGAATAAAAATTCAAGAAATGTCTTTGTCCAAGAATTATGTATGAGTACTCAAATATTAACAGGTAAACAAATTAATCTTTCAGAATCTAAATAATTTGAATGACAATAAAATTGCAACTCCAAAATAGTCACAACAAAACGAACACCTTGACATCAAGTGTTTAAACGCCCAACTAACTAAATTCGCTATAGACATCGGCATAAAACCTGAATACTGCGCAAAAGAGATGCCCGGATGAGTGTTAACCGTCCGGTAAAACCATAATTTCAAGAACATCGTAGAGGCTATTTACGTCTAATGTCACGTATTCCCAGTCAGCTCGATTTCACTATTATCAATCTATTATTACGAATGAATAACAAATAAAGAAGTTGTTTACTTGATTCTTAATCAAGACCAGGAACTAAGCCAGCTTAAGGATACAAAGTTCTATTTGTAGGTGTTTTCGACAGAACAGTCAGGCCAAACTAATTTATGGAAAATATCAAATTCCAGTAAACAAGGTTACATTACTTTAACATGTAATACAAATAATGTTAAACTTACAGACAATTAAATTAAATCAAATATAAATTAAATCAAATATAAATAACCATCTATTGGTCCTAATTACTGGTATGTAGATGGTCCTAACCATTGAACAATAAATAGTTAGGTATTTTTCAAACATGAATAAAAACAAAATTTTACATTTTTATTTCGATATATTTGAAGGAAAAAATGTCTTAAAAATCTCCAAATTATTGTCACTGTAGAGAAAGAAAATAATATTTTACTTCCTATAAAACACTGTTGGCCGACAATATTCGTTTCCAATATTATGCACTTGGGGTTCCAGATCAAGGTAAACGCTAAAAAATATATTTTGTTTTGTTACTAGTTCATCAGAACGAGGCCATTAATATTATTGCACCTTTAAAAGGGAGCTAATGACCCAACTCATATCTACCTTTATTCTCCTGAATTTTGTGTTTTGCCATTAAGAATAATAACACATATAACGAAATGGTTTCATAAATAGAATCGTGTATATTGTCAAGTGCAGTACGCGTGCACGCTGAAAGCATCGGTAATAAAATATTTATCTAAAGTAGTAGATTAGATTATCCTTAAGTGTGCAAAAATATGAAGGTCGGGGAAATAACCCGTCTTCTTGTTTCATTAGGGATGAACAAACGTCTATTGGTGCAATACATTTATGTAAACGGGAGACATTTACAAAACTGAAAACAATAATTGTTAAGCATAATTATTCAGATAAATCGCTATAGTAATAAAATAAATTGGATGGAAAGGTTTGATAGACACATCTGCATTACTGTAAATAGATTTAAAGCCTTGATATTCCTATTGAAGTATATATTTCTCGCCAAAACTAGCTTTCTAATGAAACCTATTTTAAGAGTGTGAAGTCTGAAGAAATAATGTAACTTAATATATAACAGAATATGAACAGTAATGATTCTGGAAGAAAAGAGACTTCTAGACAGACAATTCTTATCTATACTTATAGGATACTGCATTTGTATGGGAAAATATGAATATGACCGAGTTTTTCGGATGGAAATAATGCACGAACTTGGGGGGGGGGGGGGGGGGGGCGGGCAATATATCCATCAGACAGAACCAGTTCATATTTCCCATGAAAATGCAATAACCATTTTAGTATATGCTCATTTTCTTATTCTACCTGCGGCTTATTTATATAAACAAAATACTCTACAAGAAACAAAGTAACTGAATATATGTCGTATTCCAAAATAAATACACAAGCGCAGATTCATCATTACACAACAGCAATATTGTTAATGCGCACATAACTCCGCCCAGATAAATTTGAACTTAGTCACGCGCTAGACATAACTTTCGAAATGACGTTTTGCTCTATTTAAAATTGAAATTTGGAGTCATATTGTGAATGAATGCACATCGCAACAACTTTTTCATTTCGTCAGGAATGAATAGATTTTTTTAAATAAAAAATTGTGTCGATTCTATGAAATTTCGTGATTACGGACTGAATTAATCTGTGACAATTCTACATGAAATTAATCGGATTAAAGCAGCGAGGGAGAAGTGTTGAAATCTGCACGTGTGTTTCTTTTCTGTCATGAATGTTTGAAATCATAATGTGGGAAAACTATGAAGTCTTTCAATTGCAATTATCAAAAATAAGCTATGGCATCTAATGCTTATTTCATTTTGAGTACAGCTAGGAGGATATAAATGCACTATGAATATAGTCGAAATTACGGTACAGTTTCGAAATGCGTAATCAAGCCTAAGAACCCATGACACGGCTCATGTAATTCAGATTTGAAAAACGAAGAAAGTACATTTTGAGGAAATTCTGGATGTAAACCTTTAAGTATATTTTTGGCTATTCTTATTGCAAGCTAAAGAACAACTTTATGCCTTGTCACTTGCATGCTATTTTTAGGTACCCATCATTTGTATGAAATCTAGCGTCCATTATCCACCTAAATCCGAAACTGTATCAAAAAGGTTAACGCAGAATGTAGCAAAGCGGCTGGTATGTGGTAGTCCACGAAACATCTGCTTTAGTTCATTCAGAAAGAAATTTAATCAACCAAAACGTAAACCGCCTACTTAGTGAGTGTGCAGGATTTGTTTACCAATCAAAAGTGCTGGTATCTGCGTCCATTATTTGTTTACAACAGAAAGTGGTTCCATTATGAGTGCAATATGAAGTTCGCGTAAAATACTGAACGATTCTTAAAATTCAAAGATAAACGAGAAGTTAATGAGCATATAATAAAATATTATATCGAATTATGGATCTACTCCAACTATAAAATATTGGTATTAACATAATGGATATATCATATCTTATTATTGATGTACTCTATTTATAATATGTTTGTATTAACGTAATGGATATATCATATCTTATTACTGATGTACTCTATTTATAATATGTTTGTATTAACATAATGGATATATCATATCTAATTACTGATGTACTCTATTTATAATATGTTTGTATTAATATAATGGATATATCATATCTTATTATTGATGTACTCTATTTATAATACGTTTGTATTAACATAATGGATATATCATATCTAATTATTGATGTAGTCTATTTATAACATATTTGTGATGACTTAATGGATATATTATATCGAATTATGGATTTACTCCATTTATAATATATTTGTATTGACATAATGGATATATTATATCGAATTATAGATGTAGTCCATTTAGTAAATATTTGTATTGACACAGTTTTATCCAGTAGCATACATTTCTGGACTTTAAATTGCCGTCAATATGCATCACTATTTCGATGCATATTTTAAATCGTCTCAGAATATATTTTGAATTGTCCCAACATATATTTTCAACGTAACGAACACACATTTGGAATATTACCAGCACATAATTTGAACAGACCAACACATATTTTAAATCTTATTAACATAAATTTTGAACAGCCCCAAAACACATTTAAATCTGCGCCTACACATATTTTCATTCATTGCAAAATATTTTTTGAATAGAATCAACGTATATTTTGAATTTCACTAAAATGTATTTCGAACAGCCGCAACATGTATTTTCATTCTCTCGAACATATAGTTTCAATCGCTCAACACGGTTTTGAAACAGCCCAAGCACACATACTGAACCTTACTAACATACATTTTTAATCTCACTAACATATATAGTGAATCTCACTAACATATATATTAAATCTCACTAACATATATATTGAATCTCACTAACATATATATTGACTCTCACTGACATATATATTGAATGTCAGTAACATATATGTTGAATCTCGCTAACATATATATTGAATCTCGCTAACATATATATTGAATCTCACTAACATATATACTGAATGTCACTAACATGTATATTGAATCTCACAAACATATATATTGAATCTCACAAACATATATATTAAATGTCACTAACATGTATATTGAATCTCACAAACATATATAGTGAATCTCACTAACATATATATTGAATCTCACTAACATATATATTAAATCTCACTAACATATATAGCGAATGTCACTAACATGTATATTGAATCTCACTAACATATATATTGAATCTCGCTAACATATATATTGAATGTCACTAACATATATATTGAATCTCACTAACATATATATTGAATCTCACTAACATATATATTGAATCCCACAAACATATATATTGAATGTCACTAACATATATATTGAATCTCACAAACATATATAGTGAATCTCACTAACATATATATTGAATCTCACAAACATGTATATGGAATGTCACTAACATATATATTGAATCTCACAAACATACATAGTGAATCTCACTAACATATATATTGAATCTGATTAACATATATATTAAATCTCACTAACATATATACTGAATCGTCCCAATACACATCGTGAGTTTCACCAACACAAGTTTCGAATCATCCGAAAGATTTATCCTTAATGAAAGATAAATTATGCCTGAGTATGAAATTCAGAAGCATTACTTTTGGCTTTTTTAAAATTCATGTCGATGCCATAAATTGCTAACTTTAATGCATATTCAAATTAAGTCTAAGACTTTGCTGTGGTTTACAGTTATTCATTGTTTCTTAGAAACATCACTAAAAAATGACATATGATATTTCGTCTAGAATATCACTCTGTACATTTGCACTTCACGGTATAATCTGCAACGGTAAGTACGTTTTTAAAATTTCGAGTTTGGATGTAATGATATTATCGACACTAAACTTTATATTGTCCTTATTTTTCACTGCCCCTTTTTTATAGTTACAAATCATTCATAAAATATATATTGTAAGAAAGAAAGAAAGAAATAGTTTCTAGGAATGGAATTATTGTGATATGTGACACAAAACACGTGTCAGTTGATTATACATCTGATTCACGACTTTGAAAATACTGTACAAGTTGTCAAAGAAAGATTATAGATTTCAAAAGAACCTCAACCATAAGATAAACTTACCAGTCATCAGCGAGATATTGAAAATATTTTATCATAAATGGGTTTACATACATCATAAAAACATTTATTCGTTTAATCCATATACTCTTGAGTTAAATTGTTTTCTTGCGATTAGATACTGACATTCTTACGTTTTTATTTTACTTTGCCCAAATGCAAATTAATAAGTGATATCAAGAATATTTTATATGAGTTGCAACATTGGAAAAAGTAATTTTCAGCCAAGCTTAAAAGTCAATGAGTGCATGGCGTTTTTGTAAACATTCACATATCGCTCTTGTGAAAGGCAAGTTTATGCAGATCGTGCCCATTCGCAAGGCAATGGGTATTCTGTTTATAGTTGTATGGCTCCAAATGAACATTCCATTCCCAGGATGACAACCCATCAAATACCGAAGGCCTAGAATTAAGTCAACAAGCATTGGAAATGTCAGGAAATCCCAGTTTGGTTTAGAAAATCTTCCCAAGTTGTATACGCCAAAATGCCTTTCTTCTTTTGTGATTAATTCATGGTTACTTTCGTCAGTTCGTCAGTGGGATAATCTAGCCTTTGTTATAAAAAACGCAATCGAGTATCAAGATGCATCGATAAAACCTACATCTGTATTTATTTCAAAACCAACTCATAGTTCTACCGAGTTATTGTTTAAATCAATTAGTAAATGTTTTATCAACATACGGATGGATTTCCATATCTATAACAATATAATTATTCATTGATTCCCGATGTAAATTGTTTTCATTTCATCTGGTGAAATTATGTTGGAGATAGCTTTATGTGGTATTACAGATCTGTATGTATAGAGTGCTTAACTAATATTGCACCGTTTACAATGTAAAATGATATGTGACCCTAATGACACTTTCTCTACATTAACTTTTGAACTCTGTGCATTATCAATTAAGCTGAATCCATTTCACATTTTTTTGACAATCTGATTATAAAGATCAGCTATTGTTGAAATACAAGAATCGAATCGATTAAGAGCACTTAGTGCTGTGTGAAAAAGAAGAACAAAAGTTAATTTTGAGAGCTGATAACAAAAGATGGGGGTTTTGATACCGCAATTTAGGGATCGATATATAAGGCCATACTGTCTTTGATCACGTGTCCATCAGCATTGCAGTTACAGCGTACATTATCAGAGCTATTAGATGCTTCCTTCTTAAAGAAATTAAATATCCATCTTTATAAAATAGACACGAAAATTAAAAATTGAAATTGAAACATGTCCATCGTTATGAAAATGCCAAGATCATTTTTCATGTCTTGTCGTCCAAAAGTCTATAATTAAAAGTCTAAAAAAGTTTGTTTTTCTGTCATATATTATATGTAAAGCCTTCTTTGCGCTCGTTAACTGACTTAACACGTATTTTGTACGGCGTATAGTTTATTAGAACATTAAAACTTATGCAGACAGTAAATTCAACTTTTTTTTCTATTTACTTTTTTTTCCGAACAGGGAACATCTTTAACTATTTGGGGCTTTACATGTATCTTATACATGCCTAAATCGACAGTATACCGTGTTGTGTTTTAAAAGAAGATATTCGCAGCAGTTGATTCAGTTTTTATTTATGAATATAACGTTTTTGAGAAAACCATGCACTAAGCAGTAGTGGCGTAGCAACCACCCATGCAAGCCAACTAGATTGGCGGGAGTAGAGGGGTAGTTCCAATTGAGGCCCAAAATTTCCATCAAACAACTTTCATTGGGAAACGGTACTTATAATTAATATTTTGCCTTGGAGAGAGATAATTCATTCTTAAGGTACTGTCACACAGTATTGCTTATGTTCATTTAAAATGCATTTTAATTAAAGACTTCGACGGAAGATATAATAATTACTGACTGCGTACAGAGTGAGAATGAGCGATGCAGCTACTTCAGAATGATCAGTTTTATAATAATACAGGCCGTAATACTTAATTTTTGCAACATGAGTATACGCCCAAGACATGGGACATTTATGATACGTATGCAGCTATGCTTACGACATATTGGAAAGTATAAATCAAAACGGTTTTCGTCTTCAGACAGACAGACAAAGGTAGGGACAGATAATAGTAACCGATTACTGGATATTAGGTGATTAATTTTTGTAGTGATTATGATATAATTTGTAGGCATCACAAATATATCGATATTGCTTCATGAATTATAGTTTAAGTTTATACACATATTACATAGAATTCACGAATGTTCCTTGCTAGAAACCACTAAGCTAAGTAAAGGTTTCAACATCTGGAGAAACAACGTACTCCTTTCGACCAAATTCTCGATTTTTTAGGACACGACAAAATTATATTTTTGCCAGCTGGGAAAACTCATGAAACGAAATTAAATTTGTTCTCAGCATTAATAGGCTGTGCAATTTTGAAAAGTAGGAACCATCAGTACCTCGTCTTTTCCTTATTTAAGAAAAAGTTTCAGAATCAGGTTTGTCTCTAAAGGTAAATGTTTAAAAAGTCTGTCTTGTCTAAAGTCCCGTAAAGAAATCACGATAAAGTCCACTTTTGAGATGTAAAATAAAAGCCTTCAATTTTATAATTATAAAACGGATCATTTGTATTTATAGATGGCGCTGTTGTGGCCTTTGTATGGATTGTAAGGTAAGAACATACATATCAATAGGTTGTATGCACAGAGATGTATAATGCATTAAAACGAATCAGAGCAAAATATGGAAATACGATCAGATTTGGCAACAACGCAGGAAGATCCATTCTCCAATAAAGCGTGTTGGCGGAAGACTTTGAAGAACATTTTATAGCATTCAGTTTATTAACGTCTCAAGGGGTCTCACTGTCAAGCAAATCAAGCATCTTCATCTTGAGTCTGGTTTTGACAGCCTGTGCTGTCTCCTATTTTCAAGGACTTCAAAACAACGGTCGCTGTCAACTGAATGGGTCATGGACGTACTAGTACAACATCAGTTTGTTCTAATCACTTAATAACCACACATCACGAAATTATATTTCACACTTGCGTGGTTTTCCTTGTTTAATGTTTTTGTCTTTCCTTAATAAGCCTATTCGAGCATAATACTATTTATTTAGGTCAGGCAATGCCAAACACGGTCCAAACACACCCAATACTCAAGTTTATTCCTATCTGAAATTACAAAAGAAGTAAACATAAAAATATCCAGATAATTCCCAGTCCTGTATGAAGCTATATCTGGATATAATTAAGTCTCTTGAATGCTGCACATTATGGCATCTGCTCTCATAACTTTGCTAATTATTCGGGCTGATAAATATCTTCAAATCTCCAGCTCCACCTAATCAACATATAATAATACAATCTAACAAAGATATAAGCTGGAACATACAGACACGTATAATCACACCTTTTCTTTCTCCTAGAATCAACCACGAACTTGATTCGTCATTCCCAAACCTGATTCCAAATCTGACCCAGAGAGTAATGGGTTTGATCCACTATATCCGCAAACTCTTCCCAGACCTATAGATGGCAAAATGCCTCATTGCCCAAAAATGGACTACATATTAGACATTCATGAAAACTACATAAAGTTCAACCAAACAAGACACTAGTGTGGCGGGGCTATCAAGGCCACAAGTTCGATAATATTTGTAGCAGGATTGGTTGCAAGTATATTCAAAAAAATCTGGATCTTCTAAAGCGAGCTTAAAAATAATAAAAAGAGAAGACGATAACCAGCCTCGCTCTCTACCGTACACTTGCTATGTCTCGAAATACTCGGGCACACTCAGCAGTCCACCTAGAAATGGTAAAATGCACAGACACATCCTGCTGCCACGACGAATGAAGAGCGACATCGATTCTTACTGACTTGGTTTCATTCTGATGACAAGACTACGGCATCACATCCTCACTACTAGCAAAAGTCACGCCAGCATGAAAACAAAGAACCTGGCGCGCTATAGTCATGCTCACGTGTACACAATGACACTGTTATGGCAGGTAAGAAGCTTCCTCGGTAAGCTTTTGTCAGCAGCCACACGATCAACAGTCATATGTGACTTCCGCAAGTTTTTCCAAAAGAGCGCCTCGCCCAGCATATCATTCCTCATAACAAACGGCGCAATATATGCCGTCTCCAACAGTTCACTCTCGTTGACACTGCAGCCTAGAGTGTACATCACCACTAACAATGCTACAATGTCAAAATAATTTCACTAGCATCTAAACATTCACACCTTAAAATGTTACATTTTAGCTCTACAACTAACGACAATGGCAGCATTTTACGCAAAAATGCACAGTAGGTCTGACGTTTATTAGGACTGCTTCTCTAAAAGCACATAAACCAGTAACTCATGCCTAAAGCTGCTAGCAGGATGTTCACACTACACATGACGAACTCCAAACCATTTAACAAATAAAAGAACAAGCAAAAGTGCCCTGCATCATCGCACGTGAGCACCATAATGGAAAACAAATAATCACAATTTCTATATCGTAGTAAATCACGTAGCTATCCGAGTTATTCGGGATACTTTGTCTCTTTTCATCCCGTTCCAACCATTTAATAGTCACGGTGACATAACTGATGCCCACTCTTCCATTTAGTATGGATAATCTCTTGTGCCACCTTTAGATATATATATGGTCTGTACTATACAAAATTATATCCTACGTTTAGTATGGATAATCTCTTGTGCCATAATATGTTCTCTTCCATACAAAATTATACTATACAAAAGTATATTCGACGTTTAGTATGGATAATCTCTTGTGCCATTCTATGCTCTGTACTATACTAAATTATGCTATACAAAATTGTTCCCTACGTTTAGTATGGATAATATAATGAGCCATGCTATGCTCTGTATTATACAAAATTATATCCTACCGTTAACAGCATCAGATCTTTAAGAACGATCTCCACTCACATTTGCATGAAAATTAAAGCAAAAAATTAGATCGTCTTTGATGCAACAAATGTTGAGCGGCGCGATGTGAACTTACATTGAAGCTTACAGCTTCTTACAGGACTCGTTTTCCTTCCAGTTGCCGTATCAAATGGTCTTGTATTTTGTTTTCTTTTTGTACAATAAATTTAATCAGAAAAACTGTCACAAAGCGATCCCCAATTCCACTGCAGCGATGAGATTATCATTCTTGGATCTCACTACGGAGCGGGTTAAAAAAACTTCTGTGTGAGTGTGGCCTTCACGATGCGAGCCGTTGTCAACTGAAATATTCTTGAACGCGCAAATACTACAGTAATTTACTATGATAATTAAATAAGTAACATCACTAAAATCTAATTTCATATTGGCGTTTCTGTTTACTTGTTAAATCTGTATGATTGCTCAGTAAGCTTTTCCAAGTCGACTATTACAACTCCACGCTCTGCAATACAACCCACAAACGGAATGACCAATACAACGATTTGTTTCACTCTCCAATAAAAAAAATCATGTACATAAAATAGCAAGATAATTCTCCATATTAAGATATTAGGGAGGGTCCAGTTGGCGAAGCTAATCCATGCTGTCATACAGATTCGTGAATAATATACATTATGACCTTTGATCCTTGGAAATGGCTGAATACACACGGATAATTAATATAAATAGTACATACACTAAGTTTATTGTAATATGCTTCACGTCTCCTTTAAACACCAAGAAAAACTGCATTTCTCAATTAAAACCTTAGAAAAATTACGTTGAAAGGAGGGTGAATCTTTTCAGAGATTTTATTCATAGATTGTTTCAATTATTCTCCAGTTTGTTATCAAATTATGTCCCTTTTTAATCTATCATATGATTTTTGAAGAAAATATGTTGTTGTTTTGGGGGTTTAACGCCATTTTTCAGCACACGATAGGCTATACATGACGGCCAGTATTAATGGTGGAGGAAGAACCCGGGAAAACCACGGAAAGAACCACCGACCCACGAGAAGCTACTAGCAAGCTTTCTCGCATACCCATAATGTGCTTGTCAGAATTGAAGAAAATAATGGGCGTGTTTGAAATACCTTTGTTATCCTTGTCTGATATCAACCTGCCTACATTCAACTTCAAATAGACACACACAGACACACATATAGACTAATCAGCTTTGGATTTCTATGTTCTATTGATAACATTCAGTTCAACAACTGGCATTATCATAGTATTATATTAATAGGGATTGATTTATATTTGGTTTCACTCTATTTGTAACTTAGATCCCTTTTTCGTACTTTGGCATGACATAAAATGCAATGTAGCTGTCTCTGGCATGCAACAAAAACTATTTTTAGCGTCAAAGCTGTACAATAAATGTAAATGAAGGACAGAAATGACAAGAACATTCCATGTTGTTTTATCAAGTTCAGTTTACATTACTAGAGGTCAACACAATATCCTGTGTTTTCTAACGCTTTTGCCAGAAGAATAATTTAGAAATGAATAAACGATCACGTTTTGTCAAAAGATTTCTCGTTAGAAATCTGCCATACTGGTGCAATTCAGTTTCATACGCTAATTTAGTTGTTTGACAATGAGGAGAATAGGCTTGGTTTAGTGTAAAATATCAGTGTTTCTCTTACATCGATTTAAGGCAGTCTATATTCTGAAGCGTTGTGCAACCGATCTGCGTACAACGCTTTAAACACTTCCAATTTCAGATGGTTTGATTGGCACAATGATCGTAATACGTTTGATGGTTATCTATTTGTCCGTAAAATGGATAATTTCTACAATTTTATGTTATGATATTTAACATCGTAAATTTAATTAGAATTATTCCACATACACAGTTTCTTCATGATACAACTATTGCACAAATATGAAAATGTGATGAAACTATTATCTATTGGTCTTGTTTAATTCGACTCAAGGTAATGTAACACACTTTTGATTGGTGACAAAAATGAAAATCCAAAAGTCGTTACTCATAGACGAACTGTAAGGAGATTTTTATGTACAAGATTATTCGATTCAAAATGCCCTTTCGTCCAAGAACCAGTCTAACTGTGCTAGTATAGCTGAATATCCTGTATGCCTCCGACGGTTGCGGAGCACTTCAATGTATTATCAAAGAAGATGTGAATAAAAAATGGTTTTAATAATGGCATGCCTAGACTGAAAATGTGTCTAAATGTGAATGCGGAGTACTTTGATGGGATGTGTGTAAATGTGAATACAGAGTACTTTGATGGGATGTGTGTAAATGTGAATGCGGAGTACTTTGATGGGATGTACCGACGTACTATTCACTGTTACAGAACTCTGTTCCACAGCGCACTAATATTAGAACATCTTAAATAATTCGGATACTTTGAAATATTTATTTAATTGACCATATTTATTTAACAAATTGAATATGAAGAATTAATATAATATTAGTTGTTATGAAGATGACCCGATGATTGTATAATCTGGTTGAATTTGTTTCTCACCTGAACTTACTTTTCATTCTTCAATTTAGTCCAAGACCTTTTTATTGAATCCATGTTTGATGGAAATTGCTTTTCGGTTGATGACATAATGCATGTGGACCCAATACATATGCGGCATCGCAAGTAAAACTATACAAGTAGTATATATAATTAAACGTTTTATCTATCCACAAAATATGTTAATTATTTGCATAGTATTTAGACAAGCATACCTGCAAATAAGCGTGGCTATACACAGCATAACCTGTAAGAATAGTAAATTTTTTCACAACTAGGATATTGTATAAATAATAATACAACAGTTAATAATAATAATACAGAAGTCACGTGTGCATTACGATGTTCGAGCAGCCACTCAGCTTAAGCTAACACTCTACACAAATACAGTAACTCAATAATCAATATATATATATATATAAATATAGTATACATAGGTTCTCAATCTCCCCTTCAGTCATATTTTAAATAGTAAAACTAGACCATAACGATTTAAAGAACTACCGCCCAGTTTCTAATCTCCCATTCATATAAAAAAACTTAGAAAAGGTTATTCTATCCCAGTTTTTATCTCATCTAAATTCAAACAGTCTTTTTAGCAATGTACAATCTGTATATCGCCCTTGTCACAGCACTGAAACTACGCTTCTAAAAGTAGTTAATGACATTCTCTCTGCGTTGGATAGCGGAAAGATTACAGTCCTCACCCTCCTTGATTTGTCTGCAGCATTTGACACAATAGATCATGATACATTACTTCACCGTCTTCAGCATGTATTTGGCATTCATGATACAGCCTTACTGTGATTCAAGTCCTACTTGGTCAACAGGACATAAAATGTATCTGCAAATCGAATACACTCCAGCCCAGTTAATCTTTGGTGTGGTGTTCCACAGGGGTCTGTTCTTAAACCTGTTCTTTTCATTCTGTACACTCAGTCGCTGTCAAGTGTCATAGATCATCATCCAGTGTCTCACTAATTGTATGCTGATGACACCCAAATATACAAATCTAGCCACCCAACTGAAGTTGATGCTACCATCCAAGGTGTAGAGAGGTGCATTTCTGATGTGAAATCATGGATGACATGTAACAAGCTGCAGATGAATGATGATAAAACTGAGGCCATTCTGATCACAACACAAAGACTTTCTCATTCACATATTTTACCTCAAACAATAAATATCAGCAACACCAACATTAAATTTACACAATCAGTTCGAAACCTAGGTGTTGCTTTGGATAGTACTCTCACATTGCACCAACATGTCATGAACATATGCAAGGCTGCATATCTTGAGCTGAGACGCATCAGCTCAATTCGCAAATATCTTTCAGTTGATGCCACTAAAACACTTGTGTGTTCATTAGTACTTTCAAGACTAGACTATTGTAACTCAGTTATGTCTGTTTCATCTCAATATCTACTCCAAAAACTTCAAAAGTTCAAAACACAGAAGCTCAGATCATACTTAGAGTACCACGAACAGAGCACACCTCCCCTCTGATCCGTACTCTACACTGGCTATCCATTCGATCCAGAATCAAATACAAAATTGGTTCTCTGTGCTACGTTTCACTGTCGGACTCTAGTCCAACATACCTATCCGACCTCACCGATGTGTACACACCAGCAAGATAATTACGCTCCTCTTCTGACAATCGTATACTCATTATTCCAAGTATGAAAACATATGGACAGCGTTCTTTTGTATACCAGGGCCAGGCAACGTGGAGTGAATTGCCCACTGAACTTAGACACAAAGACACAGTGATCACATTCAAGAGGGCTCTCAAAACTCACTTATTTCGACTGCAAGAACAAACTTAAAGACCTAATAATGTTTCCTACCTTAATTATTCTGAGCATGTTTTTTTTAATGTTTTCTAATTTCATGGTGTTTGTTTTTGTAATCATATCATTATATGTTTTTTATCTTATAGGTGTTGTCTAATGTTGTAAAGCGCTTAGAGCTTCTAAAGATTAGGCGCTATACAAAGTCCTCATTATTATTATTATTATTTGACCTAGTTAGTGAGAGTGAGAGTGTGAATCATTCTTGGGACGTTTTTGTACTCATCTGCTTCTATTTCATTTTTCCCACTTCTATCCTTTCATCCCTTTCATCTTCTTGATTCCCTTATGCTTGCATTCGGAAAACTTCCTTACGAAGCTCTCAAATTACATGTTCTTTAGCGAGTCAATCCGATCACACGGATTACTGGGAGTGAAGAATTCCTTGAACCCACTTCCACCCACCCTAGTTCCTTGTACCGATAACACGGCGGTTACACACCTATTTCTCTCCGAATTCTCTAGTGAAGTCCAGGTTGACTGAAATCTCCTATGACTGCGCAGGGCTAGCGCTAAATGTTTTTTGACTCCGTCCGCAATTCATTTTAGCCCTCTACTTTATATTATCTAATTGGTTCGCTCGCATTCTTTTGACTTTGTTGTCAGCATGTCAAGGTTATTAACACCAGATATAGAAGAACCCATAATTTGCATAGGATATTAACTTCTCTTTGAAGTATTTTTGGGTCCTAGATTTCATAAAATCTATGTAGGGACTCGTAATCTAATAGATTAAAATAAATATAATAAACAAAGTCTGGAAACCAAATTCGCCGACGAACAAGAGTTCGTTGAAAAGATATATCAGAAATATTTGAAAATACTAACAACACTTATAAAAAGGGTGACAAGAAACTTTGGAATGAGATTGTCACGGGTGGGAAATGATGGAATTGCCTGATTTGACCTGACATAACAGAAACTAAAAAAAATCTGATCGGGCACAATGCATGTGAGAAGAAAAAAAAATCCACATAATGGTTCTGACAAGATAGATCCATGCCAAGAATATTTAAGAAAATCATAAATATATGTAAAACACGTACAGTTTAATACCAAGGATATCCTAGACAAATCAGTGTATATACAATGCATTGCACGAAGAACACAAGTATCCACTATTACCACCCTACCACCTACTTAAGTGAAATTTATCAAAATGTACTATATGATCATTTCTAAGTTTACAAGTCATTTAATGGGAGTTTGGTCATGAGACTGGAAGATGCTGCGCAAAACCTATCCCAGATGCATAGCCAAATATAAATCCATGAAAGTATTCTTTTAATGCAATCGACAAGTCTTCAGATAATGAGTTCTCTCTAAATGTCGCTTATTTCACTGGATATGCATTTACATTTGTATGCCGCTGAGTGAACACACAAGGATATATAAACATATTTTATGACCTATGTATTACTCCCCAGGCACTGTTCATCAATGAAATGAGAAAGATATTCCCCGGAAAACGTCCAGAGTTGATTGCTACCATTATATTTGATACAATTGTCTCGACATTTACAAATGATACAGTATTTTCTAATTAAATCTTTATATTTCCCGGTCCCTCTTATCCGTTTGTACGTCACATCATTTTGTGAAAGCAAATATTTTTTCAGAGTGATCGATTTCTGCGAAATGTTGTAACTATTATGGTCATCAACTGAACATTAACATGTTCCCAAACTTTTTTGCTTCCGAATTTTCTACAAGAGTCTCTGTCTTTTTTGTACGTTTCGCTGAATGTAAGTGCACGATGGTATGTTAAGAACACGGAGTCTCAGTTTTCAATTGCCGTCATTTTGTGATGTTTATATCGATAAATCACTATGCTAATGCATATAAGAAATTTGTTGCTCGTCAATAACCGAGTCTTTTTAACTTAGATATATTAGGAGTATTTGAATGATCACCATGAAACATGGTACCTGTTATCATCTGACACTGCGGATATAGACTATTTATGTGCCCTGGATGGTTGATTGGTATGAGGCGCTGACGTTTACAGATCACTGACATCCCGACTCTGTTAACCCTCCCCAAAATAAACACAATCACTTTTATCAGAATTTTGTGTCAAAATGTTTCCGTCTATTTCTTCACGCAGTTTCCATTGTATAACATAGCTTTGTTTTTGAATATCGTCTCTAAGTTTGTAATGAAATATTGCAGCCGTCATCTTAAGATGTACCTTTTAAAATATCAGTGAACTTCCCCCTTTTTTATTAAGAATTATTTGTCTATTTGACGTAGGGATGTTTGACATAGCCATGTGAACAGAGTTACACTAGCTACACTAGCCGTTTTCCGTTAACAACAGTGAAACTTAATGCATGATATGATAATTAATGAGTAGCGGATGTTTATATCTAGCAATCATTGCACTCACAGTAGTGGATGTTCTTAATGAGCAATCATTGCACTCACAGTAGTGGATGTTGTTAATGAGCAATCATTGCACTCACAGTAGCGGATGTTTATATTTAGCAATCATTGCTCTCACAGTAGTGGATGTTGTTAATGAGCAATCATTGCACTCTCAGGAGCGGATGTTGTTAATGGGCAATCATTGCACTCACAGTAGCGGATGTTTATATTTAGCAATCATTACACTCACAGTAGTGGATGTTGTTAATGAGCAATCATTGCACTCACAGGAGCGGATGTTGTTAATGGGCAATCATTGCACTCACAGTAGCGGATGTTTATATTTAGCAATCATTGCACTCACAGTAGCGGATGTTGTTAATGAGCAATCATTGCACTCACAGGAGCGGATGCTGTTAATGAGCAATCATTGCACTCACAGTAGCGGATGTTTATATTTAGCAATCATTGATCTCACAGTAGTGGATGTTGTTAATGAGCAATCATTGCACTCACAGTAGCGGATATTTATATTTAGCAATCATTGTACTCACAGTAGCGGATGTTTATATTTAGCAATCATTGCACTCACAGTAGCGGATGTTGTTAATGAGCAATCATTGCACTCACAGGAGCGGATGCTGTTAATGAGCAATCATTGCACTCACAGTAGCGGATGTTTATATTTAGCAATCATTGATCTCACAGTAGTGGATGTTGTTAATGAGCAATCATTGCACTCACAGTAGCGGATGTTTATATTTAGCAATCATTGCTCTCACAGTAGTGGATGTTGTTAATGAGCAATCATTGCACTCACAGTAGCGGATATTTATATTTAGCAATCATTGCACTCACAGTAGTGGATGTTGTTAATGGGCAATCATTGCACTCACAGTAGCGGATGTTTATATTTAGCAATCATTGCCCTCACAGGAGGAGGTGGCGCTGCATCCCTGTACTTTAACGAATACATATAGGAATTTAAAATGGGAAATTTAACTATATGCTCTATAGCATATTGGGCTTGTATAGGGACAATAGGAATGGTACAGGGTGACGTCACGGTACGGGATATTGGCAGCAATGTTGCAAGTGGGTCACCTCAATCTGGCGAAACAGGGACAGCGGGAAAAAAAAGAAGAAAAAAGCTATAACGCTTGTCGGGGCGGGAACGAACTTCCGCTCGATACTGACCAAAAAACACAAACATCGCCTGGCGGGGCGGGAACCCTTACCGTTCATACAAAAACACAAACGTAGCCTGGCGGGGCGGGACATATAACTTTATATACATAGACAAATAAACAAATACACAAGCATAACTATACACAAAACATTGACTAAAAATTGTATAGGCAAGACAGTAAACCTTTTCGAGGCAATGGAGTGGCCCTAAAAAGGGCCTTTTAACTTCCTTCTTTTTCTTCCTTTTTCAGTAAAGATCCACTTCGGTGAGCGACGAATGCATGAAATTGTTGACGGGAGCTACTACATCACCATCATTTAGATTGGGACCGTCCGTCGATGTGTGTTCCACTTTCACTCTCAAGTACAAGTAACTGCTATTCAGATCGACGTAATCTTCGGGCTGTCCATTGATTTCAAAGTCGATGCGAGCTGAATCCGCCAAAGAGATGGGACGAAATTCTACCCATTTGGAATCTGGCATGGCAAACAGATCCAATTCCGACTTGGATTATTCGCAGTACTCTAGGAGCATCATTTTTTCTTTCTCTTCTCTGTTCTTAAATAACCGACAACAACTAATTCTCGGACGGTTCATTTTTTTTTTTTTTTTTTTTTGGTTTTTCTAGCTCTGGGGTGTGAAGTCCTCTGGAGGTGTGTCTTCGTCTTCATCATCGATCTTTTCAGCTTGTTCTTGCTGTTGCATCAAGGAAGCAGGAATGCCTGACTCAGCAGCGTCCAAGGCATTAATAGGAGTTTCTCTCCTACCAAAAATGTCTTTGCCTGTTTGAAGCAAGACATTTTTCCCTGCTTTCAAGAAAGCTTCTTTGGGTTTTTGTTTGTCGATGATGAATGTTTGGAGAAATTCTTTACCTTGGGTAAAAGTGGCATCTTTCAAAGCGTGCAATCCTCGTGTAACCATCGGTTTAAAAAAGGGGGCCACCGAACGAAACGCCAATTTCAACATATCTTATATACGCTGCTGTCGATTGACTCCTTGGTACAATGGAAACATGACGTACAAGTCGTTAGGTAAAAGTTTGCGGAAATGGAGTTTCACCGTGACTTTCTCTTCGGTGAATGAAATATTTAGTCCCAGATCTCCTTTTATAGTACTGTTGACACAACTTACTAACAGGTAAATAGTAAGGATATACAAATTCGAGGTGAACGTGGTAGATGTATTTGAGGTAAACAGACAGTTCTGAGTCGGGTTTTGGTAACACGATGCAATTTCTGAACTCTTCCGTATCCACAGAATGGCACAGATCGTACTAAATTCTGGCTAACACATTCTCCATATGAACTTTTTTGTTTTTAATAAGTCACTCACTCTTCACGGATGCTACTTTGGATGGTGCGAGGTAGTGGTTTGGAAACGGCTTTACGTGTCCGATGTGCCACACGAGAAGACGTCGGGGATAGTGGTGGTGGTGGCGGTAATGGAATGACTCTTGTCTTGCTTTCTTTTTTCAAATTTGGCTTCCCTTCTTTCTTTTCACATCTGTTGAAGGAGGAGTGGACATCATCTTTTTAACCCAAACTTTGATTTCTTACCGTTGGGGTGTGGGGAAAGGGGTCAATAAGGACGCTGCAAATGTACTATGGATGGGAGCTGCTGATGGCGTTTGAAAGACGTCCGTGGCCCTGACCTGAGTATGTCTGGGTCACTGGGGGGGGGGGGGGGGGGGGCTGGTGATGAACTTTTCATCCGGGTCTTAAAATCTTAAAGAGTCGGTAGAGCTGTTTAGTATAAAGCAGTCTGGTGAAAGAGTTGAAGTCGCTGCTACACTTGAGCGTACCCTTGTGTTTTTTATCCGTTTCTGACAAATCGCTGAGATCCATCAACAATTGCAGTTCGTGTTGTAACTGAGACATCTCGGTCATTTGAGAATTGCGATGTAAATGCGGGGTCCGTTGTTCTCCATCGTTGGTAAGGCACTAAAGTCAGTTTTCATTCTTCCATCAGATAACAAAGCTCACCTATGATATCTTTTCACCCAAGAGACCCATTTTATCTTCTTGATTCTTTATTATCTTTAACCCATTTGTGAAGCAGCTCCTCTCATTACTCATTACAGTATTGTTGGCAAAGAACATGTCGAGGCTTGGCTAAACAGTCTTTCTGATGTTGAGATAAAGGTATCGTCCTTTCAAGACATTCAGACAACATTCCACACTGTATGGAAGATGTCTTTGGAGGCTGTTTGAATAATTTGTTTCGCATGGGTGGAGGAGCGCTGGACAGGACGGACAACACGTCCCAATGTTTGGCTAAACGAAGAGGGAGTCCTTTCCTTTTTTCCTTTAGGGGTAGAAGAGGGATGGCTTGGGGGGGACATCTTTGTTTGCTTGTTCCGGAGCACACACAAAAAGTTATACTAACATCGATGACTTGGCACACATTCTTTTATCTTATTTTTTGGAGTAGGTCAAATGTTGTCTAACGAGCCTTTTTTGACAAAGTCTTGGACTATCGTTTCGTCAAAAATGTGACGACTTTACTTTTCATATATCGCCAAAACAAACCTCCCATTAGGTTGCTCCTCTTTTTCTTTGGACGATGGATTCTTTTCAGGGGTAGACGCCGATACTTAGCTAAGCGACTTTTCGAATGCATGGTCAAACGACGAGACTGTCCTTTTCTTTTTTCTTCCCATTTCTTCTTGGACAAAAGAACAACAACGATAATGGTGTACACTTCTTTGAGGAGACATCGCTTGGAGTTTAGAAGCACAAAAACACTGATGTGCACATGGTTTACCCCAGGTCCTTTTTATATTGGAATGCGTCGCCATTGATTGACTTTACGTCGTATCAACTTGATGAGAGACATTCCTGGAGGGGTTTGCAACGGACTAAATAGGGACGTTTCTTCCTTGTATAAATCCATTACGCTTTGTAACATGCCCGATCTCTCTTCTACTTTGATTTTTGGGGCAGCTACTATGTGATCAGCTGCCACTGCGGCTAAAGAGGTGGAGGGTGTCTCCGCTGGAGGAGAAATTCCTGGAGACATGGGTTTCCATTGTTTCAGCACATTAGGAAGAACGGGTAACAGCAACGGAGAAGTGGGAGAACCTGAGGCTACTGGAGACGTTGCAGACCGAGGTTTGGTAATGTAAGGTTGCATCATGGCCGAAGTGCCTTTCCGCCGCAAGAAGCTGTTTTCAGTGGTCTTTACTTCTGACTTAACTCATTCTTTTTTCTGGGGACTTTTTTTTTTTTAGGCTGTGACCTGGTTTTGACACCACTGTTATTTTTCGTTTGGGTACCTTTGGGCTGGGGAGGTACTTTTCTCTTCAGGAAGACTGGGGGCATTGGGAGCCAATTTTAAGAGGGAGCGAATGATGACAATTCTAGAAAATCGCTACCTCCAGGTTTCAAAATAATTTGCCTTTAGAGATTTGAGTGACGATACGGAGATCTGCCAGTTGCGTCAAGGCTACTTTGTTTCTGTCCTTAAAAGCGTTTATTTTGATGTGGAATGTGAATTATGTCTTGCAGTAATTGACGTGCTGTCACCGTAAACCATCGTATGACTTCTCTAATACTGGCTTCTAAGACACGAGCACTTATTTGGAGATTTTTGTCGCGACTGATGCCGCACCAGGCAGAAATCAATTTGATAGGAAGATGAGACTGAAGGGATGTCATGTTGACGATGTGTGAGACAGACTTGAAGTGCCCGAGGTTTTATATATTTTTATTTTGTTAAGTCAACGGGAACGTGTGTACTACAGGTCCTACGTCTTTGCACAGTGGTAAAACAGATCGGTACGAAATCGCAAATAATCGGGAGTCGGGGTTTTTAAATCCACGAGTAAATAGGCGGGACACCACACGATACGTTGCGGTTGACGATTGATCAAATGATATTTGTGTTCGATTAAACGTTGGACAAATTCGGTTTAGCCTGAACCTCTAGGACCGGCAATTAAGATTTAAAGGGGTGGCGAAGATACAAGGCCTCCCAACTGACACGATCTTACTTTTGTCGATGACTTTGAAAGTGGAGAAAAGGGAGCAGTGACAGCAGACGTAGCCATAGTGCAGGGAATAGTTCTTTTGAAACGAAGACAGACAATACAAGAGTTTTTATACTTTTTTAGAACACGTTTATTTCAAAAACCATTTTGAACATGCACCACGAAAGACTAAAAGACATAAAAGCCACATGTTAAGGACATCAATAAAATGCATATCAAAACGATCAAAAGGTAATATAAACAAGTCACTATACAACTTTCTGATCACAACGGTGTGGTTTCGTTGGGACAGTTTGTAATGTTCATACAGTCTCTACACTTGGCACAATCACACAGGGGTCCACCCGGAATGGCCTTTCGATGATGTCCATGTCAATGATAGTTATGTCCTGAATAGATTAGTTTTCTTCAGTGTCGGGTTCTACTGGTGCTGCGGTTAACACATATTTGAAAGTTACCTTTTACAACTGGACACTTTACGTACACTTTTTCCGTTGAATGCATAACACAACGTTTTGTCAATGTAGGCCACTTATTTTGTACATGTCTCGAAACGTACATCTTTCTAGTTAGAGTGTAAGTCACAAACTCTACACACATCTCCGTAAGTATGAGGGGTAGCTAAAATTTCGCAAAGAAACTTTTCTTCAAACAGAGGTCGAAAAGTTGGCAGATAAAAGCGCAAGGGTTTTAACAGAACGAGTTAGTCGTGCTCATTTGAAGGAAACACCATCTTTGTTTTGGTGGTACCTTACAGGACATAACGTAAAGAGCCCACAAGGAATCGGCTGCTACACGAACAACCAGAAAGCAAGTCACTAAGACACACACCACACGTCGACCCCAATTCATTGGATACAGTTGTCGTGATAAGTGTTGGTAATCCTCCACAGTCTGAATAGTGTCATCGATTTACTTCCACGTTATTTGTTGTATCACTAATAATAAAGGTCGTGGCATAGTAGCCAGTTTTATACCCTCTTTTGCTTGGAGGTAATACATATACTTTTTGAACAGAAGCGGCTTTATATCAGTGCCGTACCGAAATTCTTTAGTCACTAAATCACACACTACACGTCACACAGAAGTTTCTTATTGAACCAAAATTTGTTTGTGGAAAAGATTTTGGTAATCCTTTAACTCTTTTGTTAGAATTATGTGTAATATGGTCACCTTGTAAGTAGAATGAGGACACCCAAAGCTCTATGAATCTCACGTGATTCATCCATGTCTGACCAGTGGAACACTTTGAATTGAATCAGACCTCTTATACCATTCATGTACCAGTGGTTCCACCATCGATGACGTAACGGATGTAATTCTTTTTTACGCTGGACTTGTATTTTGACAAACTCTTGGTAACTGTGTTCATTTAACACAGGAGGTAGACTCTGAATGTACTCTTCTATACTAAACAAGTTGAGCTATGTCTGACCATTGGAAATCTTTTAAATGAATCAGTTCTCTCATAGCATTCAGCCACCAGTGATTCTACCATAGGTCACATAACGGGTGCAATTGTTCTTTGCGCTGGACTTGGCAAATGAGTTATCTCAACTCCACAGGCAGACCACAAATGTTCTCTTGTAAAGTATCCATCCAGAGATTAATGTGGTCCTCCCTCTAAATGTAGCTAGTGACAGTACGGAGACCATCAAGTTTGTTCTAGGTAAAAAGAATGTTTATGTTCCCACTGGCGAAGTGACACACCGCAAGTAAATCACTTGACTTTATCACCTTGCCGAAGTAGAAAAATCCCGCTCTAGCTAAGTTTTTGGGGGTAGGTCCTCCCAGATATTTAGGCCACTTTCTTTCGACGGTTTGGAAACGAATTTCAAAGTCACAGTATTCAGGCAAACGTACAGAGAACGAATAATCTTTCATAGTTTAAATTTGACGAGGGTTTGGTAATATACGCAGCAGCTTGCTCAGGGTTGGATGACATCCGTAGGGTGGTAGCCACATGGTTTCACGTGGAGGATGACATTGAGAATGAAAACCAGTAATGTGAAACGGTATAAGATAAGGAGTGACATTTCTTTCGCATCCCCCAGGCTTCACTTTCGATGGATGGTATGCAAACTTCCCATTATGTGGTACTGAATCATTGAGGTCACAGCTTACGGCATCCCTGACATCCCAAGGCACAGCATCGCGGGAACATGAAAATATTTGAACATGTAGGATACAGCGAATGCACATCTAAGCATTTGACTTATTCTCCTTTCTCCTCGCCGGCGTGGTAAAACAAACAAGTGGCATTCGTCCGTCCTCCGTACAAGCTGTTCCGCGTGTTCAGAGGGTCCACCAACTTGTAATTTTCCACGATACGTTTAAACTCGGTTTTAAAACGGTGATCGTATTCGTGTTCCCACATTTCCACCACTTGGTATCCTTGTTGTCCTAACTTCAAGCGCTGTTGACAAATGTCCTCGTACAAGTCTTCCATGGCACATTGTAAAAGCTGAGTTTTAGTGTCACGCTGAGGGTAGAAGATCGGGCATCCCTGAAATAATCAACCGTTAAACTCGTACACGATCTTGGGGTTTTCTAAGTCCCAACCATTCACCGAATACGTCCCGACGTTCTTCTCGTCTCCTTCGTTTCGGGCATATTGGATCGATTTGTCTTCCTTGCAAGTAATGCAAACAGGGCAGAGCTTTAACCGTGTATTGACGTTTGACAAAGTTCGTCGTTTGAGGGCGGATGACAGCAAGGGTGTTTTTCCGGCATTAATCGTTGGCGGTACACTAAGGAGGACGCTTTCGAAATGGTGCAGCCTTCTTTCAAAAGATCAATCCCTCCTTTCTACATGAACAGTTCTCGAAATTTTCCACAGCAACGCAGTAAAATGTCCACGTCGGAACGACAATACTTTATCTTTTTGCAAAGCGGATGGGTCCGAGGCGTGAACCTGGTACCAAGAGTAGAAAGCTTCTCTTTGTTCGGTGCGCATGTTGTCGGGGTCGTAGAAGTGAGCATCAGGTTGATGTGGTAGAAAGGCGTGTTGATTGGCTTCGGTATTAGAAAAGTGTGGAAAATAGCCTTTGGTCATTTCTGTTGTTCCCAACGTTTTAGGCATTTGTCTCTATGGCGTGGACGAGTAACTCATCGAATCTAAAACTGCACTTGTCCCACTTCCATGGAAATAATTTTTGCTCCGTTCAAAGTATTTTCGGACGTTCGGTGCTTTGTTCCGTATTATATTTCAGAAGAAATTGCCCATCGTATCCCGAGAAACTGTGAGCCATCACCGTAGTATAGCAATGGCAATCTCCATAACGTTCGATGTCCTCCTGGCTCCACGTCAGGTCGATGTGGTCTAAACATCCAATGGACGAAACCTGTCAGCCTCTTTGGTCCTCGAAAGATTTTTTTCACATCCGCCAGTAATCCTGCTGCAGTGAGGGCAATGGCTAACGATATGATCTTGGATGCACGTCTCGGACGCTCGATGATCCACGCAGAAATTAGAAATGAGAATTCCGGAAGGTGTCAGTTCTGATGGCCTGCTAAACTCAATCCAAAAGGGGGACTTCAGACTGTAGCGATAAATGGAAAGTGTCAAGCGATCGTCTTCTTTGGCTTCACATTGTCGTTTCATTGCGGTTAACAAAGAATCCCACACATGGGTGATGAACTCTTCTGCATTCTGCAGTGATACGTGTAGGCTGTTGTTTTAATTTTTCTAGAGGAGCGTTTATCTGTCTTTCGAATGTGGTTGAAATTTTCAGGATTTAGTGGTGGTGGACTTTGGTTTCGTGTAGACTCTCTGGGATCGGACTGTAGCTCGCTCATATCGTCTTCAAAATCGCTGGCATGGAGATGAGCACAGACTTCAGCTACTGTGCGAGGCGATAGGTCATGTTTGAGTCTCTTAGTTCCTTCTCCCATTACCACAACATGATGCAATCGTTTCATCCTCAGTGCAAAATGATCGAATGACTACATTTTAAACGTCATGACCACCTATCTCAAAAAGGACCAGTGTCTTCCCTATATAAATGGTCAGTGTTTTCCCTCCAAGTATTCATTTCACTCTCAATCAGAAAGATGGAAGAGCCAGCACAAATCGAAGTTCTGATCAGAGATTTGCGAGGTGTCATACGAATGTTTTCTTCAGAGAGGCCGATGCACTATTCCCGCTCCTTTCTAGATAAAATCAAGGTACTTCCTATATATGTCAATATAAAGGACATTGGTCTACCGAATGTCCATAACGTCAAAGCAAGACAGGTGTCAAATGAAACAAAAGTCAAGATGCCTGTTATTATTGTCAAGAGAGAGGACATTGGTCTTCAGACGTCCAATAATAACAACAGGGGAACGAGAATGATGACTTTTTGGGGGATTTTTTTTTCAACGTAGCTTGAACAATTTTTCAGTCATATCGCTACGATGCCTGCAGTGTGGCAGTTTATAGTGATGTCTAGCACTGGGTCATCATGCCGCAGATATGTAGCACGATGTCCCACCCAGTCACATTATCCTGAAACCAGGCCGATCAGTCCTAACACTAACCTCTTAATGCTGAGCGTCAAGCGAGGCAGCTGTTAGTATCATATTTGTAAGTCTTTGGTATGACTCGGCCGGAGATCGAACCCACGACCTCCCGCATCCAAGGCTGACGCACTAACCACTAGGCCACCGGAGCAGTTGGCACGAGAAAGAGAGCGGTTCAGAACAGTAAGAAGAAGTACCCTCCAAAAGGAAGAACACAGACACGTCCAGAAAGAGAAGAAAAGAGGACGAGAAGAAAGTTAGGAAAAAGAAGAGAAAAAGCCTGTGAAAGTGAAGAAATTCGAAAACAGAAGAAGAAAAATATTTTTTTTTAAGTGATGCGTTGTGGATTGGATTGTACGTTTGTAACAGAAAAGACCAGAAATTAAAACATAAATGTATCTTTGTTGTGATTTTTATCATAAGGACCTACACTCACGCAATTGGTTTTGACAAATACTATCTCTTTCAGAAAGAGGTGAATGGCCCTGAAAAGGGCCGTTGGGTGTTTAATTTTCAAACAACAAACATAGAAACGGGAAGAAATGAGCTTTAGCTGATTTATCCCTTTGCTGCGGCCACGGCCTACTTCAGGACCTGCACCTGTCTATGATTTGGCAGAAATCACTAGGGTAGGTATCTCAGGCACAGTAGGTATGTGGACTGGGTTGGATTGGTTGGCAGGGGAAGGTTTTTTTCTTTTGGGGCATATTAAAGTAGTCTGATACATTTGTTCTAGACACCTTAACTCTACCACAATGTCTAAGCGTACCTTCAACGTTTCACTTTCAGAGTCGTCCTTCTCTCCTTGACCTTGTTTCTTCTTGATTCTTCTTCTTGCTGTCGTTTTTCTTTTTTTGCATCTTCCTCTCGCTGTTTATGTTGAATGAAAAAGGCTTGTTCTGCTTTTGTCTGCTGTTGGAAAAATGTCTCCTATTCTTCTTCTCTGCCTCTGTAAAAAAACATCGACGTGTGGTAAGGAAGGAGAACGTGGCGAAGGTACTGGTGCCGGAACAAATTCTAGTGAAGAAGAGAGAAAATCTACAAAATTCCAATTAAAATCGGTCGCTTCTGAAAAAAGGACCGTATTTGCTTTGGTTGCCGCTGCGTTACCGTCTTTTTTAGTCTCCACGGCCGGTGCACCCCATATCATTTTCTTCTTAGTTTCCGTCATGTACAAACTCTGTTGTATTGATTCACTGCGCACAGACGCTAGCGCACCTATATAGGGAATGTGACGTCACATGTATCTCTCTTTGGATTGAAACACAGACTCCGTCCAGTGACTGAATATTTTAACGCGTGTTTGGATTGGTGAAAGAACTCAATCCGTTTCTTCCACTATTAATAACCGCGGCTCACTTCATTCCCTTCAACTGTTCTCGTCACAAGATATGGATATCATATAATCGTCTACCTTTTTATCGTTGATGCTATTCAACCCCGACTATCCCATGTATGTCAAATTATTATGAGCTGTCACACAAATGATAGATACAGCCCTTTACAAACGAAGAATATATGTGGAGAGGCAAGGCTGTCTGTATGCGGCCCAGAAGTCAGACGAAGCCTGAGGAAGAGAATGTTAACTGAATGGTGCTAACAACAAAAACCCAAAGGCCCTTTTCAGGTCCACTCCATTGCCTCGGAAAGAATTAT
This sequence comes from Sinohyriopsis cumingii, assembly GCA_028554795.2. Lineage (NCBI taxonomy): Eukaryota > Metazoa > Mollusca > Bivalvia > Unionida > Unionidae > Sinohyriopsis > Sinohyriopsis cumingii. Next base: position 90,034,268 of record CM068833.1, read on the forward strand.
TCTCTTGTCTAAACAATTTGTAGTCGATACTTTGTGTATATTAATGTTTGTGTATTTGTTTATGTGTCTTTGTCAATAAAGTTATATGTCCCGCACCGGCAGGCGATGTTTGTGTCTTGTATATGAACTGTACGGATTCACGCCCGCCAGGCGATCTTTGTGTTGTTTTGGTCAGTACCGCGTGGAAGTTCGTTCCCGCTCCGCTACGCATTATAGCTTTCTGTTTCCGCTGTCCCTGTCTCGCCCGATTGAGGTCAGACACTTGCAACATTGTTGCCAATGTCAAGTACAGTTACTTCAACCCCTCTCTTATTCCTTTTATCCCGATAGAAGACCAATATGCGATAGCGCATATAGTTAAATTTCCCATGTTAAATTCCCATTGTCCCTCTATTCGTTATACTCCCTTTTAAGCTTAAGTCCCCATAGTCCCTATGATGGCCCACGTTACTACTATTATAATTATCAAATGGCAATTGAATGTCTCTACTTAAATATAATAAAACTGACTTTGAAGTTTATTTTCGAGTCAATACATAGGTTTGACATCACCAGGTGCTGCAAAATGTGTAGTGTTGTCACCATAGTGTAGGTTTATTACACTTTATAACACCTTTCTCGTAAAGCTGAATCAGCACATTTGGCATGGGCAAAGGATGCGATATTAAAACAACGTGAATATAAACTAAGAGTTGCTAATGACCCGTCCCTCTGATCTAGAGTCGTCTACCAGTATCTTTCGAATTTCCTCTAATGTACATTTATTGACAACATCATAAATTGTATGAATAGGCATTCAAATAGCTAGATATACTAGTAGAACACTTCTCTTCCCCTGGTCATACTTTCAGTGACATTGTACTAATTACATTTGTCAACAAACGCAACCTGGAGAAAAAACGAGTGTTATTCGATAGTTCGCTTAGTACCACTGCAGTCCAGCAGATTAAATCAAGGAGAATCGGTGGGACTGGAGTTTATAGTGTAAGTAATTGAGAAAATCAAAGCGATATCCCATGTGATTTGACTCACACAAACATCTCCTCCCAAGCATATATATATATATATATATATATATATATATATATATATATATATATATATATATATATATATATATATATATATATATATATATCCCAACCCCATCCCGCATTTCACCCTTTACGAAAATAAATAATGTCCCAGGATGCGGCTATATGCACTTAGAAAGCTCCAGAGATATTTACTTAATGACTTTGGCAGACCAGATCAAGCAGAATGGCTTTCATTATAAGGTATTATGTATACAATAATGCCGAGTACTGGAAATTCCTTGGTTTTAGATATTTAATTTTTTAGTTAATGATAATAATAATAATAATAATAATAATAATAATAATAATAATAATAATAATAAAATAAACCGTATAGCTTTACAAAATAAATTTTAACCCGTGAAATGCAAGGTTCGAAGTAGAGGCACAGAGATCGATGTGCCATTTTGTTTTCGCTAAATTAAGTTAATAGGGCAATATTGATAAAGCCACATAGTTTCTGAATTTTGCACTGGCATTTACAGACCAAAGCGCACCAGAGCAATCTAAATCTAAATAGTCATATAACGTACGAAAGCTCTGAACTGACCATATAGTACATTTACCTGTAAAACATCGACTTAAAGGACATTATTTAATCTGCAACAATCGTAATATTTATCTTAATAAGCAATGGGACAGGAACTGAAAATGAACGAGAATGAAAGTAAAAATGAGATACCAAATTCTGAGACGTCAATAACCATAATCTATTAGTGCCAATAAAGCTTAAAAGTACCATTACAACAATGGCACAATTATTGTTTAACAATGGCAAACAGAATGTTTGGATGCAGTTATCTACATGACAACATATGTTCTAAGTAAAGGATGAACAGAGATTTGTACCTATCTGTTGAACGAAATCGTCCGATTCTAAATAATCTGTATTTGATGTGTACATATAAAAAAGAAGTAGTCCATTGCTACAATACATGACACTTCATAAAATTTAATTGAGGAATATATACTTAGTGTTAAAGGTTTATATCAGTGACGAAACCGTCACAACAACATTGAACCTAGATAATGCATTTTCTTCATTAGTGGAAATACATTATAATATTAGCACAAATTGTAAAATCTATAAACTAACCATGACAACTGTAATCTCACTGGCTACAGTATGAAGTGAAATAAATTCAGAGAGTCACTTAAACCTCCAGTAAACTCCGACACAAAATTAAATGCGCTATTTCGTATTAATTCTGACGCTGAACAAAACAACTGTAACAACATATAATAATATAAAATTATGTTAAGAGCGTACAAGAAGACAAAGTAGTAAGAACGGTGTAAAGAAGACGGATTTTCAATGTGATAGTCTTACAGATTTTCAATGTGATAGTCTTATGTGACTATGATAGTCGACCTGATTTTCAATGTGATAGTTTTATTTCAATGTGATAGTCTTATTTGGATGTGATAGTCTTACAGATTTTCAATGTGATAGTCTTATTTGGATGTGATAGTCTAACAGATTTTCAATGTGATAGTCTTATTTGGATGTGATAGCCTTAAATATTTTAAATATGATAGTCTTATTTGGATGTGATAGTCTTACAGATTTTCAATGTGACAGTCTTATTTGGATGTGATAGTCTTACAGATTTTCAATGTGACAGTCTTATTTGGATGTGATAGTCTTAGAGATTTTCAATGTGACAGTCTTATTTGGATGTGATAGTGTTAAATATGTTCAATGTGATAATGGTATTTGGAAACAGCAATAAATAATACTGAACTTGAAATGAGCATCTCTTTGTAATCAAATTTGTTTTAATGGTTGTATAGACTGCTCGAAATTACTATTTAAAGTAAATTACAACGTGTTACAGAAGTCCAGCTGCAATATCAATCGTAATATCTTATATAGGACGCCAGTGACTAAAAGAATGCAAACATATATGTTATAATTGTATTAAATAATAGTCAGGAAACAACGTTTTGACCAACAACATACATGTCACATTGCAAAGGACTTTAAGTAAATTTGTTGCTGTTATTACGGTCTTAGCCTAACTCCGATAAATATATGGCAATGTTTCACTACGATTTTAAAACTCTTGGCAGCTTTTGTTTTACTGCAACGTCTACTACCGCCATCTCTACTTTGCCATTTCTTTACGTCCTGGAAATATTTTATCACGGTTCTTATACAGAAAGCGACGGTGTATGTGGTCAAAAGTATTGGTCTTAGAATTGAAGCCACAATTATATTTTTAAAGAGTTAATTTACCCTATCAACTGATGGAACTTTACTTTGATTTGACTTTTTTACAACTGTCAATAAAACGTTTTCTTACACATTGTAAAATGTCCAATAAGGTGCTTCTTACTTTCAACACTTCTTAAATTGCCTTTTTTGTATTTTATAAGCATTTTACTTATGTTATTTGTGGTCTCAAAGTTCAACATCTGACTTCATAGACGTTTTTGATTTGATGACTTCAAATGTACGTCCATATCATTAACATTCTTATTATCTTTATGTATACAAAATTATATTTTGCAGGTGAGATGTTCCTTATGTTAAGATTTATATGGCTTTTGTCGTTTAGGACATTATAATGTTTGTTAATATATGTAAGGTTTTGTATCAATGACTCCAAAGAAACAACAACTGATTGTAATGATTATGACAGGTGCATGAAGGTTGTATTTTGTGTTGCCTGTTAGTAGCTTTTGTAATGATTGTATAAATTGTGTGAAGGGCCTTGTATAACACTTGCTAGTATCGTCCATCTAGTTTCCTCCTTCATCCTGCCTAGTGATTACATGGAATTGTTTCAGCCTTTATGCAAGCAATGTAAAATATCCTACAAATATATATGAATTAGCACCTCTTTTAATGTAAACATTTTCATCCATTAGTCGGCTGCTTCGTGGTAAAACAATGTGTTTTCTTTCCTTCTCATTCAATACGCCCCGAATGAAGGATTGTTAGGAGTCTGTGCCCTTAAAATAAGCAACAGAAAAGAGTGAGGACAACAAGCTTCGTAAACTTTAACAAATAAATTATTTCCTTAAACCGCTAAGGGAAAAATGAGAAAAATGAACTCAAGGTATTGCGAATTATTGCGAATTATTTAAAAATTAATCCAATAATTATAGACACAAGTATTAGTAATCAAAACGTCATTTAATAAAACTATGTTCAAGTCCTGCAGAGATTTAAATTTGAGGGCGTGGACATGTCTGTTATGGCCTGCGAAGTGCTGATGTGTCAACTGTCTCCTGTTGAATCACATAAATATTATTTCAGGTATGAATTCAGTATAAATTACAATGAATATCTTTATCAGAGCACTTTTGCATTTACAGATAAAATAATTACTTGGATTCAATAATTTGAAGAGAATAAAATTCAGCCCAAACTTGACACGGCATAATACAACTTAAAGTGCTATATGACAAAGTACGACTTGTAAAAATCCTCAGTCACACGATTATATAGTTCTCTGCTTGACCTCAGGTCACAATTACCATTTTCTAAAAACAGTCATTACTTAATGGGAAATAACCTTCTAGAATGATCTAATGAGCCTTGTTTATTTACAACACAATAGCTTACAAAATTCACGTAGGAATCTCCATAGCCAAGACCCTGATCAACAAATATACTCCTTCTTTGTTTAGCTCAGCAATAAACTCGTACACATTGAGAAAATTGAAGCTATTATTAGTTATTTACATAAATGGAAAAAACATTAAAAGGTCAATCAGGTGAAGCAGAAATTAATCCACTTTTGTACGAGATCAAGTCTAGAAAACAATCCTACATTACAATAACATGTAATGAAATAAACGAAATTAAAATTATCAAACAAAGAATTATATCAAATATACATAACACTTCCCCTCATCAAAAAGAAAGATTTATACAATTCAAATGTCTTGTACTATAAGTCAACTATACATAAGGTAAAAGAATAACATAAGATGAAATCTTATGAATGACACAATGTATATATGAAGGAATATATGTATATACTCCTAAAAGTGCATCTGCTATTAAATTGTCTTTTCCCTTGATGTGGATGATGTCAATATTATATTTCGTGCAACAACAAACTCCATCATAATAATTTCTGATTTATTTATTTCATCTTGACGATGAAAGTAAGGGGGTTGTGATCACTAAACCAAATAATCAGAAAAGGAGCTGATCTAATGTAATTTTCAGTGTTGTAATGCCAATATCATAGCCAAACATTCCTTCCCTCTTGTGGAATAATTGCTTTGGTGCTTATTTAATTTCTTTAACAAATAGCGAACTGGATGACCAACACAAATTTTATCTTCTTGAATCAATTTTGCTTCAACCCCAACATCACTTGCATCAACAGACTGTTTAAATGATTGGCTGAAATTTGGAGCTTTAAGAACTATTGCACTCTTAAGTATTTATTTTAACTTATCAAAGGCCACCTGATATATTTTAGTCCAATGAAGATTTTCTTGTTCAATACATTTGTCAGGGGTTCAGCAATTATGGAAAAATTGGAAAAATGTCAGATATTTTCCAGCGATAACCAAAAGATATTTTCCAGCGATAACCAAAACTAGCATCAGTTGCTTGTTACTGATCGGCACAGGGAATTCAGAGATAGCTTTGACCTTAGCATATATAGGTTTAACTTGTCCATCTCCCGCGATATGTCTTAGAAATGTTACACAAGCTTGGCAAAATTCACTTTCAGATAAATTAATTGTCCACCTTGCATCAGTGACACTGTCAAAGAATTTCCGAACTGTTACTAAATGGTCTTTCCAGGTTTCATTGTATATGATTACATAATGGATGTAAGCATCAATATTATCTAGACCATATGTAATCTGTTCATTAAAGGCTGCATAGTATTTTGCGAACCTTTCATCCCAAACGGCATCACTTTATATTGTTAAAGTCCATCTGGAGTCACGAATGCCGACATTTATTTTGCCCTATCCGTCATTTGAATTTGCTAAAATCGTTTCAGAAGGTCAAATTTGGTGACATACTAATATTTTCTATTTTATCAATGCAGCCATCGATTCTTGGTAATGGAAATTAATATGTTGTAGTCACACTGTTCACCTTTCTAAAATCAGTGCACATGCTCAACGTATTATCTGGTTTCGGAACAATTATACATGGTGAACTCTAGTTACTTTATTCGACTCTATGGAATCGTTTTCCAGCAAATACTGAATTTCTTTCTTCAAGCATTCACCTTTTGAGAGGATTCTTCTTGTACTATTATTGTATCACAGGTGTGGAATTTACGACTTCAACGTCATGGTAGATTTATTTGTTCATGTGGGAACATCTGGAAATGAGTGCTCATATTTAAGTAATAAGTGTTCAAGTTATTTCCGTTCTTGTTGTTGCAAATGTGTACGTTTCTGGTCCAGATTATTCACACTTTCCGAAGATTTATTATTCCGAAATCAATAGGGACGGATTGCATTCCTTGGCTTATATCCTCACTGAGTGGGACATGTACAACTAAATTAATTACTTATTTAACCTGGCTAACTCCCTCAACATGCTGGTACTCCTTTAATTTATTTACATCCCAAGACTAATATTATTATAATTTAACTCCTTAATTTTCTTCTTAACTTTGAAAGTACCATAATACCTAATCTAAAGTAAAGTTTTAAGAATGAGCAAGAGAGACAGAACTATGTCACCAGACTCTACAGTTCTCTCCATTGTAGTTCTGTCAAACCATAGTTTCACTTTCGACTTGCATTGATGAATGCCGAATTCAATCATAACTTGCTGGAAAATTCCGACATAATATTCGATCCCTGATCAGATTAGACAAATTTGGGAAGGCCAAATTGCACAAAAACTTTATCAAAGCTTTTACTATTGTTTAACTTTTAGTATTCCTCGGACAAATTGCCCCAGTGAATCTTGTTGAAGCACACATTGTGGTCAACAAGTACTGGTTACCTGACATGGTCTTAGGTAATGCAGATGAGCCTTAGGTATCTTCTAAATGGGGTTTCCTACCAATTGAAAAGTATGACAAGATCGGCACTATTTAAGTTTTGGCCAGTATATGTGATTCAAGATCTTGTGATAAGTCTTATTAATTCCTAAATGACCAGGCAGATGAGTTTCATGGGCCCACTAAGAATTTCTGTCTGTACGATTTTAGAACTACTATGTGATAGTTCATTTACCACTCGTCACCAGCAGGTACATCGGGAGGTCTACATTTTCCCATAAGAATCTCATTTGTAATGAAATAACAAATAGGTACTTGTGTGGCTTCAATTTCACTAATGGCTCTTTGAAACAAAAATGAGATCTTAAGATCTTTTTCCTGTTCGACGATAAGTGATTATCGTTTGTCACCCTGATTAGAATGAAGAGAATGCAAAGTTAAAAGTGAATCATTGTGATCAATGACCTTTGAGTGACTCAAACAAGGAGTAAAAGTGACCTGATCAAAAGCCCGAATAATACATGTGTCAGCTAAAGGAATACGTTTCTTATCAGCATCATTATCATCATCATTCTCAAGAGATTTCTTTGTCATAGCTCGAGTATCTGCAAAAGTTCAATATAAATCAGGAAATTCTTTTCAATAAGATCGACTTTCTGATCCAAACAAGGCTTTTCAGTGACAAGTGGATTAACCACAACCTTATCTCAAGCTAGGTCATCTCCTAGTAATGAACGAACTATGGGTAACGCAAACACTGTTCCAACTTTCATTGGTATTGAGACCAAGTATGATGACACATTTGCAAACTGGAGAGGAACATTTACAAAACGGCGCTCTACTCCCTGAATAAGAACACACTCAGTAGAAGAAGACTACTCAGAAAAAGGCAAAATAATTGGTAATAAAAGACTCTAAGAAGCTCCTGTTTCTCTTATAATTTTAATAAGGATAGGACTGTCCGACTATCTCGTGACTGATATAGAACCATTAGACACGAATGGTTGATAATTCTCCGCAATAAAATCAGGCTGGGGTTTATTATACTAAAAACATGTATTGCTTTCGATACATGGCCATGACCTTGACCTTTTAGAAACAAGAGGATTTGAAATAGATCTGTCTTATTTCTGATGCTTATTTTTTCAATTTGCAGCAGTCAGAAATAGCGTATCGTTTCTTCTTGCAATAGGTACGTATAGGAAGAAATATGGATGTCTGATGAATCTTATCAGAAACTTGATTTCTCAAAGTTGGGCCACATTGAAATTTAAAAGGGCTCGTATTAGGCTGAAATATTTTTGTACCAGAAGACTGCTGAGTGGAAGACTTACTTGAAAAAGAAACGTTACGAGCTAAGGACTCGTCAACAGTACGAGACGCATTTTCTAAAGTTTCGACCTTATGCTCAATAAGATAAGTGATAGTGTCACTATGGAAACAACCCTTGAATTCTTCAAGTAATTCGCGTTTTCTTAGATTTTCGTAATCTTGACCAACTTTCTTGGCTAAGCACCATATATCAAATAACTGCTCTTTTTCTCTTGCAAATTCGACTAATTGAGTTTGTCCTGCTTCTTTTTTATAGTTCCTGAATTTGTGTCGATAAGCCTCTGGGACTAACTCGTAACCCTTTAAGATGCATTCCTTAACCAGATCATAGTCAGCACTCAGCTGTACTGACAGGGAAGCATAGATGTCTCGGGCTTTGCTAAAACGTGCACTCTGTAATAATTGAGTCCAATGCTCCCATGGCCTTTTCGAATTTCAGCAATTTTGTTCATACGTATTTTTCTCGAAAAATGAGCACTAAACCTAATATTCTTTGTAATATCAAAAATTTAATTTGTATGTAAAGTGAGGATGTGCATTTCACTTGCCAGCTATAATTCTTTTCATCTAAATTGAAATTATCTTTCTTTCTTTTCTTTTTTCATTTGCATTTATCTCTCTCTCTCTTCTCTCTCCAACTGCATTTGCATCAGTTTCTCTCTCTCCTCTTTCCCCAAAAGCATTTATTTTTTATGTAACTGCATTTGTTTCTCTATCTCTCCTATTTCTCCAACAACATTTTCCTCCCTCTTTCCTCCTTATCTAATTGAATTTGTTTCTTCCTCTCTCTATCCTTCTTATCTAACTGCATCTGTTTCTCCTCTTATCTTTCTGAAGTTCAAGCTTTCTTAACTCTAATTCCATCTTGCATTTTAATTTGAATTCCTTTACTTTTATGTTAGAGTATGCTACAGACTTTTTAATCAACACCAAAGCACTGTTATCAAAAACATTTTTTCCATCAAATAGTGGACCAAAATATTTGTTATCTTTTGCTTCGATAAAGAATCTTTCGCCTCAAAAAGATCATATTTTGTGAAGCTGACGTAATTTTCTTTTCTTCAAAGTGTCTAACTGCTCCTGGGTAGGATTTGAAATAAACATATCCAGTTTTGATTACATTGTAAAAGGTTCGGTGATTTCACTAACGAATTCTTAAATGTGAAATAATAATTGGGATTTTAGATAAAAAATCCGAAACATGGGGAATTTAAATTTCAAAAACAAATTTTGTATTCAATATTGTAGTACAATTCGTATCTCGGATGATCTACCAATTTTATTTTTATGAGTCTATGTTCTTAAAATAAGTAACAGTAGAGGCTGGAGACAGCAAGGTTTGTAAAGTTTAACAAATAATTTATTTCCCTAGATAATAAAGTGAAACATGAGAAAAAAGAACTTACGTTAGTGCGACTTAAATTCAAAAATATTCCAAGAATTAACGACACAAGTCCTAGTAATTAGCGTGCGAAGTGCTGATGTGTCAGCAGTCACCTGTTGAATCACAGACATATTAGTCCAGGTTTGAATTCAGTAAAAATTCCAATGAACGTCTTAATCCAAGAATTTTGTCAGAGCACTATTTTTTATTTCCAGAGAAACAAATTACTTGAATTTAATAATTTGAAGCAAACCAAATATCAGCCCAAATTGGTCACAAATAATACAACTTAAAGTGCAAAATATTTTAGTGCACGACTGATAAAAATACCCAGTCACAAGATAATATAGTTCTCTGCTTGACCTCCGGTCCCAAATAGCATTTGCTAAAAACAACCATTACCTAATGGAAATTATTCTTCTGTAATGATCTCATGAGCCTTTTTTAAAAACATAATTGCCTACACAATTCATTTAGGAATCTCCAAAACCCAGACCATGATCGACATATTTCCTCTTTCTTTGTTTGCCTGAATAATAATCCTGATAATAAGCTCATACACAGTGAGAATAATTAAGCTATTATTAGTTGTGTACACAAATGAAATAAAAAACAAAGTCAATCAAGTCAAGCAGAAATAAACTCAGTTTTGGACAAGGTCAAGTCCAGAAGACAATGTTACATTACAATAACATGTAAGGAAATAAAGAAATGAAACCTATCAAACAAACAATTAAATTACATATACAGAACATGATATTTATGTTCATCAGTTTGTAAGGCAAACTTCGCTTTGCGTTCTTTTCATACACAATTTAGTTTGTAGTTTCATTTGCCAAAACATAGTTTTGGACCATTTACGTGCCTTCTCTGGCTTATGATACCAGAGTAATGGAAAATAGGATTCGTGTACGTCTGATAAAATCATTCGTACTCACACAGGATTCGTACACGTCTGAAATAATCATTCTTTCTCATTTGAACAGAAAGTAATTTGCAGATCAATACAAAAACTTTGAAACAAACGATTATTATTAGTCGAACACAAAACTAATATTTAGGTCAAAAAAGCATCATTTGCCCAGGAAAGGAAGAATCCAAACATACATTAAACACAGTTGTCGAACATGGAGCATACATAATACAACTGGCAAATGAGTTTGAATGCATAGTAATAAAGACAATTTTAATACGACTACAACAAATTTTAGGTGCTAGCAATTCAAGTCATTTCTATATGTTGCAATTCTCATTGTAACTTCCCTACTTAACATGTTTCTTCCATTTAATACATTATCAGTTTACTGAATTACATTATGCATTAGTATATCAGATACTGTTGTAAATTTAGGCTCTGGCGTGCCAGTGTTTGTAGTGAGTGCTAGTTTCATCGCGTTTAATGATGAGTGCTTTGCAGGACGAACATAATAACATATAGAACAATATGCAAAATGTCAGAGACTGATCTCAAGGAAAGTCACAAGTATATAAAGATATATGTGATCGTACTGATTGGTTTGTCATTGGTTCTTTTATATATTTTTTAAGGAGTATAATGCCAACTTTATTCGTAGCAGTAGCTGTTTTAAGTGCAATGCGTTGGCGACGAATGAAACAATGCAGCTTAAATACATCCTGGGTTTTGCGACTGACATTCGGTAGAAAATCTCTCAGTATTAAACACTTTTTCTTTTTCTAGTTGTATTATATGACTTTTAGAAATGTTTGCACAGGGTATCGTATACCAAGTATTTGATTAGAGCAAGCATGCACTGGGTATTGTGTACCAGCTATTTCATTAGAGTAACCATGCACTGGGTATACCAAATATTTTATTAGAGCAACCATGTACCAGTTGCACACAGTTAGATAGCATACATATATCTCAGTATAAAATTCATAACGAAACAAACATGCTTATTGTCTAAATCATGTTACACCTAGCATGCTTACTATCTACATAGCAGTACAAATATCATGCTTAATGTCGAAATCCGTATGCAAATGACATGCTTAATATGCAAATCCACATACAAGTATCGTGTTTAATATATAAATCCTCATATAAATGACATACTTAATATCAAACTCCGCACAAAGGTAACATGTTTAATATACAAAACCTCATGCAAGCTACACTCTTAATACGTGGAACTCGAGTCATCTACCATCGATTGAAGAACATTTTCAAAACGATTAAACAGCCTCAAAATTACAGAGACAGCAAATTCATTCCGTAAACTTATGCAGTTTGGGCCTGAAGTACCATAAGAGGGTACGGATTGAAAAATATGCTCTTTCATCAGCAGTGTAATTGTTCGTGTACAGCATTTACCTATGTTTGTTTACACACAAATTGCTACAAGTGCTATATGTGCATATGCAAATACGTTTGTCTATCTATGGACATTATAACTAGTCACATGCTCCAATAGATCAAATAGTTAGACCAAAACCTAAACAGATATAAATTGTATATAATGTGTCAGGTATTTTTCACTTCTGTTTGATCTTGGATCAAGACGATTCAGTAAGGTTTCACCGTCTTGTTCAATTATTAAGTATGTGGCATTCACCTTTAAGGACACACGGTACTAATTATACGGAAGAACTGTGAACCAGTCTAGAAATGGGTGAAGAAATGATAGAGTATTTACAGGTTTGGTGGTCCATAATTGGTTAATAATGAAAATTAAAATTTTAGGAAAAATATCTTTTGAGAGCTTATCCTATATCTAATGTAAGAAAAATAATGACAAATTTCTGCTGATGCAATTTTAGCATTTTTACAGGCTTGACTCAGGAGTACTCAATACTGAAAGTAGCACCTGATTCATTTGGTGCAGAATCAATAACACGTGTTTCATGCACATGTATGTAAACAAAGTGCCGCGGGTTATATGGTGTTCTCCACACATAAGCTTGCACCAAGGTTAGATGCGCATGAAGAATTATAGATGTCATTATTATCACGCAGAAATTTTAAGTTATTGAATTTTGAATATGATAGTGTTTCCATATGTTTACCATTGGAGTGGAATTAGTACCGTGAGTCCTTAACACAAATTATAATACAACATAACATAAATCATACAGCCCCTTGTTCTTCCTTCTCTAGATCCGTCCCTTTAGTCCACATACGTTTGATTTATAATTGTTCTTCGAGATTACCATAACTTGTTTCAGCAATGATAATGGTACACACCATTTTCAAAATATCGTTAAGGATATTTTAGTGTTGTTCAAAGCAGAAATTTACGTAAAGTAACACATAAATAAAATTAACTTTCTGACAATTCTTCAAGTCTGTTACGAGTCTCCGTTGTGATGACTAGCCTTATACTATTAGCATCAATGAGTACGATAAAGACCTTCAAAAGGACAGCACCTATCAAAAGTGCTAGCATATTCGACAGTACGTGCAATTAATAGATCCTCGTTTTGAGATTATTCTTTCCCATACACAGCTATTAACATTTGTTTTTTGATAGTTTATTGTTGTGTTATCTTTCTTAGCCTTAAACAGTTATTAAATATAATATTGGTAACTGTTCTACAGGCCCCAACACTATAATTCTCAGAGATGACTACAATGTGTATGAAAGAAAAGAAAATATTGAGCTTGATAGAACTTTTCAAAAACTGATACCGTAACGATATGCATCATGTTTTGACATGTTTTCTGTCAAGCTACTTTTGAACACTCAAACTGGCTTGCTTATGCTTCTTGTTTTCTCCCGGTTATTTTTTAAATTAACCTCTTCCAAAAATACATTTGATAGTGAGCAAATATTTTGACAGTTGCAAAATGTCTCCGCATCTTAAACATGTGGTGTACATCGTTTAAATGCTCACGCGATGGTATTCAAAGGCTAAGAGTAGACAAGCTCTCTGGTCATACGAAAACTTCAACTCAAATATTTGGTTACGACAACAATCAAAATAATATGAAAAGTTAGAGGACTACTATATGCACTTCAAGTAACATTCATGGTTGACATTACTGTGGTTTTAGACAAATTGCGTCCGTTCCTGTAATGAAATGGCTTTTAATTTGCAAAAATCACAAACTTATTTAGATAATAAATTGACAGAAAGAATAGAAAAATAACTTAATCCGTGCATAGATTTCTGAAGAAGGTATAAAACCAAATCGGCTGTCCCTTGAATCCCACAGCTTCAAAATAGGGTCGAAATTGGTTAAGCTGTAGCATTAATAGTTTGCTTGACATATTCTTGCCGAAGCATTTTGAACTATAACTGTGTAAGGACATTCAATTAAGTTTTATTTCGTAAAGAGGACACTTAAAAGTCTCCCTCCTTTGCTGTGTTACTGTCATATCTGTGTATGTGTTTGTGTGTGTGTGTGTGTCAGTGTGTATGTGTGTGTCAGTGTGTATGTGTGTGTTTCATGTAACTCACTCGACGCTGTTGAATGAAGGAAGATCGATTCGCCGTTTCTATATACGCTGACTCTCAATAAACCTCGTTGGCATTAAAAAGGTTTGACCCATACATAGGAACTATTCCATGACTAATGGTTACGAAAAGGGAAATATGAGGAAATGACTAGGAGATTTGTGATATTTGGAGCTGTAATGTTTAATATGTCTTGATGGTCTTTATCATTTGCTCAAAATAATAAGAAACAAAGAATGTATTTTAATCTCAAGATACTTGATAAAGGAAACAAGATCTAAATATTATAATCCTGTATTACAAAATAATACAGAAATCACACTTGTATCTGTGAAAACAACCGTAAACAAAATGCGTTGAAAATGTGCACGTAAACTTTAACAGAGAACAGTTAAATGTGCATGACGAAATGTACAACTGTTTGACATTAATCGATACGTAAATCCTTCACACATGCTTATGCCTGGTTTCAATATAGTTCTGTTTTTTATCTTACATAATAAAGCTTTGCACACGATTCTCAATTATTCTTGTGAACATTGTTATTTAGGCCGATTTAGCGACTCAAGCTACAAGAAACGAATCACTATCACGACTTAACGAATCACTATCACTACTGTTACGTTTGTTTAAAAATCATGCATTAATTTTTTAATATAATAACCCTGATGAAGTTATATAAGTATGGTCCAAACATTATCCATTGTAAACACACGTTGACCTAACATGCCTTTCTGCACCTAGATTCATAAACTGAGTACTGAACTGAACGTGGCACTGTACATCGTTGTACCGCCATCATGCGCAGGTGTAGCAAGTCTTGTCACAGTCACGTGCACTACATGAGCTGTTCCATGAGTAACAGTGTTAAAATACGAACGGCAAATTAAATTACTTCATGTGATTTTGTTTTCAAATACCCAAGATCCTGAGCCGATACGTAACGTTTAAGGTTTTAAAACACTTTTGTACAGATAAAACAACCCAATTACTACACACATTAATGTACCCAAATAACGATTAAAATTGCAAATTCAAAACACAACACATAGTATTGGCTATTTCTTACAGACAAAAACACATTTCAATTTAACGTAACAAGTAATATGTTCCTTATTTAACAGATCAAAGGTAACTACTTAACCAAAGTTTTCATGTATCTCTAATGAGCAAGAAAAACTTTTCACGGCACGATAGCCATCCTTTGATTTGTCCAGTGGGTATTGTTTAATTTCGGATCACACGCGTAACTAGAATCTCCGGGCTTCATTGCTTTTGCTGTATAGCAGTTTCCGTCAATCAAGCAAGACTGTGGCTGGCAAAATGAAAAGCAAAATTGCAATAATTTATCTCAGATACATACAGACAAGTCAAGCAACGAATGAACATGGCATGCATACCCTTCTAGAATTGTTAAATGATTAAGGATAACAAGTAGTGATAGAGAAGCAATAGATGACATATATTTGCCATTATGTGCTTTTGTACATCAGACCAGAGGTAATAGTCGCTACTTAAATGCTTGATTTATGTTGATCAAATGTTTTTGTAAACAAGTATATGCATTTTGTTGCCATAACAACGACGAAATGTCTTCATTATATTAAAAATGCACAGGTAACATTTCCATTCTATAACAATTAGTAACAAAACCAACGTACCTTTATCTTACAGGTAAAGTTAGCATCACAGTCTAAACAGACAGAGTCGTAAACTAGAACGGTCTTGTTCTGGCTGTACCGTGTACGATCATTCGTAATGGAAAATTTATAAGCAACCGTGGATTTATCTAAAAATGTGGGAAATGTATACACACGTTAAAAATAGTCATAGACGTCATACTATAATGTAGATCACTTTATGGAAGAAGAAAAACATTACTGAAAAAAGATGTTATTTGTGTTTAAAGCTATCATAATAGGTTATAGAAGAATCAGGATAAAATCAAACTCTGAAAAGTATAGATCGCGTCGTAGGACGTGTGTGTGATATATAACTATCAATTCGACAAGAAATCATCACAGCGGACACCTGGTATCTATCCAATGTAACAGTATTGCAGTAGGTGATTTTGATTAATTGTATACAAGCCTTCGTGATAATTTATAGATTGATAGAAAACATACTGGTATCAAACATCACACACTAAGCAGTACAATATTTGCGCGACATAGGATGCCTCATTTCAAGTATTGTACTGACGATCTTAACATACACATGCACATTGTTGACCTCCGTCCTCCGTCACCAATATGCGACAGTCATCTTTTATTGACCGCAGCACTATCTGATTGTAGCGAAATTTCAGTGTCATTTCATAGTCTATGTGCTACTTTGCAGCAAATATTATCTCACCATTTACAAAAATTCTTGCAGGTAAGAAACAGCCAACATTGGTTGTAGTTATGTGATCAACATCTGTGTGAAACACTTGCCCCGTCTCCTCAAAGTACCCGTTGTTAAACTTGAATTAAAAGAAAGAAAAAACTTAAAGTAAAAATAAAGAAAGAAAAAAAAAACAGTAAAGAGGCGTACACTCACGGTTAACCCTTGAGAACAGTGCGGAGACAGCTGCTGTTTCATGATCAAACGTTTCTTGGGATTTGAGTCAATACAATAATATAACGAAAAAAAAACGTTTTGCAAGAATGGTGTGTTCGCGAATGAAATGTCATAATATTGTAATACAGATACTTAAACAAAGCAACGACCATTGTCTGCGCCTATTGGCCTGCACATAAATTTGAATAGTTATGCTTTTAGAATCGTCGTTACAATAATTATTAAACAAAACGTTAAAACAACTTGCCGTTATCCTTAAAAATATAATTTTCCAATGGGGTATATTTTGCAAACGAACTGTTAGCACAAACGAGTGGAAAATGAAAATCAGTATTATAACACAAACGCGACGATGTTATGGCCCATAATTAACATTTCATGCCGTATACTTAAAGGTTTAATATTTTACTTTAATTCATAACTTAAGCCATGTCTAATCGATAGCATTGTGGTCTACGATGCAAAAGAAAGGAATGATAAGGTTTTACAATAGTTCTGTATGATAATAGTGATGCGCAGTTTTCACTGGATCTTTTCTGCTACGTTTTCGCCAGATAAAAGTCTGTTAATAAGACACACCCTGGACTTTAGAAACAAAAGTTTTATACGTTTGAGGGATTAGGTAATTTGGTCTAATGCATATCAAAAGATGAATTCAGCTCCATGAATCATACATGTTGTTTTTCTGAATGGTCTCAACATCAAAAGTGGACATTAGATGAGGCTTTGCTATACAAAAGGATGACATTATGAGACTCCGTTAGAAAATGATTATAGTCGGTGCATCCTGCAGCAATAAGCGAATACAAGAAACATTTATGGATATCAAGCCTACTAGTATCGCTCGATAAACATAACCTGGTCAATCAGCTACTTGACACGAGAAATGTATGTGAAAATCTAATTTTTAAATGGTCGGACTAATGTAACAAAGACGGGATAAGACATACAAGTGAACATTTTGAAGTTTGCTTACGTTTAGTTCAAGCAGATAACAACTGCTACTGGAACCGTCATAGAAATTGGAACCCGAAAAGTATACTGCCTCGCAAGGTCTCTTGTTTACGTCACATTGATCTCCACTGCAATGATTGGCATGCATATAATCTTTTTTTATTATACAGATTTAAAGAGCAATTTCTCTAGTTCAGATACATTGGAAAAGAAGATACCAGCAAGACATCTTATGCAATATGGATAAAGAACATTAAATAATGAGAATACCTGGAAAAAATTATACACGTTTCGATTCCTATCAAGTTCAGATTAAATGTCTTCTAATTTTAGTGGATCAAAATACGAAATGATCATGTAACTGACTTAGACTGTTACAAGGCATGTAGATTTAACTTCACATAGTAGTGAAAGGAGTACGGTTGTTTCACTGACTTGCGATAAAGGATCTAAATATAATAGACTGGTTTTAAACGTATATCAAAACAATGTATAATTTACCCACACATAAATCGTGTATGCATGCCCAATAAACAACCCACTACAATTACAATCCGTGATTGTGCATTCAGTTCTGATTGGGATTTATTCTTCCAACAGTTATGCATGATTGAGCTATTTATTATGAGCCTATCACACAAGGTTTAACAAAACATAAATTCACGCAACTTAAACATTGAATATCTCGTTTGTCTTCATAATAGTCCTCATTTATAACAGAAATGATTTGTATGCATCAGTACCTTAATATCTTGCTGATAAAAGGTGGTTTCGAAGAATCTAGCGAGCAGTCGTCACCTATAAAACCGTTGTAGCACACACACGTTCCATTGGTACAATTGCCGTTTCCAGAACAGTCTCCATGACACAGCATGTCTTGTAGTATGTCTTGCGTTGAATTTGTTGATACTGATAATGCATACTTTGTCACAAAGTCTTTGCATTTCCCTATTGCTACTTTGGTCGCTGCCTCTGTCAGCTTAATATCATTTGTTATCTGGAATTAAAGGAATAAGCGAACGATTTTATTATATTATACAGTTATTATCCGGTTTCAAATGAAACTAACATTTATTAATAGTCATTAAATTGACTAAGGCAATTGCACCGGGAATATTATGCTAAATACGTATTCTAAATAATCCACGTTTTCATTACATTCACTGAGTACATTATGAATATATTAAGTAGAGTTTATTTGTGGAAAATTATTGTGGGCCTAGTAAGTATTAAAAGGATACTACTTTAAGTAGGTTAAGCTTCAGACGTTACGAGGGATATCGGAATTAAAAATTACATGTCTTCCTCAATTTGCAGAGTTTTTAAGTTTCTGACATTTGCAGACCTACTTGTGCAGTACGTTTGACCTAGAGAACCAAACTTTTTAGTAGCCCCTGGCTACCTTTGATGTGTCTACATGAAGAATTTAAAGACATTATTCTGAGGGAACGACTACCGAAACAAATTTCACACCAAGCTGATACGTTTCAAACCTATGATTTTATATCCTTTATTTATCTTGAAGGTATGAAGTGGAATTTGTTTTTAAAAAAAAAAAACAATTTAATATGGCTTAGCCAACGTTTACAGAACCATGTGGCACCCAAATATACGAGATAGCTTCACTTTTCATTCGCTTCTCTTCTTCCTAAGCAGTTTTCTGGCATTCCCTTGCATAACAATGCAAGCTGCAATGAAGGAGGTTACTAAAATTAGCTCATTCTTAGGACCCTTGTGCCCTTCTAACAGTTTCACAAGCACTTTTATCGGCGTGTAGTCATATCAATCACAAATTTAAATGGCGTTTTTGTCAGTAAATAACCGGATAAGTGAAAGAACAAAGCTGGCACGAGTTACAGACTAAGCAGAGAAATTCATAACGTATTTGGAATTAGGGAAGACACGATTCGTAACATGTTGCTGTTGTTCTTTCTTCCAATCAGTAGACTGTTAATAGTGGAGGAAGTATACTTACTGCCTACAAATATTATTAAATTTGTCGAGATTACTCGAGGGCGGAAAATAATTTTTTTAAAAAATTTATGTCGTAAAACCGATGCTCGCAATACGAGCATATTTGTAAATATACCAATGTGTGATAAATAAGTGAGCGCTCACAACAAATCATCACATAACCCATCTTTAGTGATTGTCTTTCTTTTGTTGTGATTTTGAGAAATGTAACAATTGTTCTCCTCATGTTTATACGTGATAGGGCTATATTCAGTCACACAAAAATCATTGCGCCTGGAAAATTTCACCTCTTGCTGGTGACATATAGATAAGATAGTCAGCATCCATAATTAAGCACACTTTCTTTCTTTACGTCAAAACGCACTAAGTGACTCTAAACACATCTATCGGTACCTTGATGTCTTCAACACACATATCGATGATTCCTTTGAAGTCCACCTTGGCTATCGCTTGGCATTTCTTCAATCCCTCTATTTTATTCAGCGCATCTTGACAAATTTTAATCACATCAGCTTCACGAAGTCCACTAGGTGTAGGCCACGTTGGTTCATTAGGAACAAACGCTGGACAAAAATAAGTTGAGTCCGATTTCAATAAAGTGTGTGTTAAATAAGCTAAAATTGGTACCTTGTGTTGCAAGATGCATTGGTGGCATTACAACAACTACTACAAACAGCCTGACTAAATTCATTGTCTCTGATAGTAATATTAATAGTGGCACAAAACAAGATTATTGTACTAACACTGCCTTTTTCGCCATGATTAACATCGGTGATGTTGCAAGTAATTATTGCTCTGTTTCACTCTCACCTTATGATTTTGTATCATAACGTGAGATGCAGTTTAACAGAAACCTTTTTTTGCGTCTTGACAATTTAAAAACTCCTAATACATTTAACGGCGAAAGCATTACTTTCATGGTTTTGTTTAACTGACGATGGACAGGAATATTTACCACAGTGGATGATCGTAACACGTGTTCATGATGTGCTTTGGTGGGCACTGTAGGAGCCGTTAGTTAGTAGGAATTAATTATATAATGTGTGATGAGTAAATGGAGTTTGCGATTTGTACTGTACCAATGATCAGAAATATTTTTTGTAGTAGATAATCAATACAAACCCTTTGTATTTCATTATGAAGCTACAATTGACATTAATGGAGACAAATTCTGTAATTTTGAATGTGACTGCACTCTGATTTCTGAATTATGTGATATTGCACGTGATGTAGAGTACAGTTTGCATAATCAGGCTTACATCATCGCTGCTCAAATGATCAAAATAACTAACTTATTTTCTTTGATAATAAAGATTTTATGTCTTACTGCGTTCAAAGTCATATAGCGGATAGGGTATCCTTTGCAGTGGACCTGCTGCCACTGAACTTCTCCATATTGCCTGCGTCCTATCTTGAGAATTTGGCAATCGGATCTACAATAACATAATGATATCTTCCAGAAAGCGTAATACGCAAGTGAAATTAAATACATATATGATCGTCTAGTGGGTATAATGTATGAAGTGCGAACATTAACGAAACAAATAAAAAAGCATGTTATACCATTACAAGAACATTTTGTTCAATTTACGACATGATTAAAACAGTTTCATTTCCAGTGCGTATGTATATTGCGTGTTGGTTTGCAAGAACAGTATACAAAAAACAAAATTATGGAATTATTATATCCGGAGGAAGCAATCAGACAAAATGGTATCTTTTATTTGCAGAACAATTTATATAAACTGGTTCCTGTTATCAGTATTTGCTCAACAGTCATTGTTTTCAGTTATCTTTTTCTCATAACGTTTTCTATATTTGTGAATGGATGTACATTTTGTTGCCTACTAATGTCATAGTATGCGCTTATTGTCTGCATTCTTGCTTTTTACCTTCAATAAACGTTCACGATGCTTCTTGTTGTCACAGTCTATTGTTAATGTGTCCGCTGAACTACACGTGCAGAAACGGGTTAAGCGATCGTAGCTCGAGTTATGCGTTATCTCACCTCTTTCAAATATACTGCTGTTTTCGGGTATTCTGTAATAAATATAAACAGTTATTCAGCAATTTCCATCTGCAAATCTACACGTACTAACAATTTCATTTTCTTTTAAAACTTGTATTGGCAGATGTTTAAACGGAAGTATTCTTGTTAGAGTTGAGGTCATTTTTTCTCTCCTTCAGCTGGAGGTAGGTTACGCTATTTGTTCTAAAACTTCAAACTTTTATTAACAGATTAAAATCAGCATCAAGAATATTTCAGTAGAGTGATCAATGCAGTGATTGCAACAGGGCAGTTCATGTTTGACCGTGCCACCAACGCACCAACTCGCATTATGTACAAAGTCACTATTGTTTATATCTTAGTAAGCCTTGTATCGTTAAATACGAATCGAGCATGATTTTGAGAGATCGACGCCGAGCAATAGTTGGTAAAAGTATGTATATTTCATTCATACCGAGAGGTATTCTATTTTATTTGTTTACTTCTTCTCTCCAACAATCCACATCACACACCATTTATAGCGAAAGAGTAAAGTATCCAATTGTGCGTAGCTATAAATGTGGACCGACGTATAACGTACACAATTTCTCAATTAAAAATTATCCTGAAACATTTTCTCCGTATGTATGTATGTATGTACATATGTATGTATGTATGTATGCACGTATACAGGCTTGCCTCCAACTGTCAGCGAATTGCGTTGGGTACTTGCTAAATTTTTCCACCGTGCCATTACGGTGGACAAGTTCGTCATGAAGTCCATTGAATGAACCACATAACCCCTCGGTGTTGTTGGCGTCTTCAGAACTCGGATAAACCTTTACGTTTTTGATATTATTGCCTGTTATTTCTACATCAACCGATCTTCCAGATGGAAAGGAGATCTGAAATAAGTATTCAGTATAAACCTTTCAAATTATTAAATGACATAGCGATTTTACTTCTTTTGAGTCAAGGGCATGTTCAAATTCATATGATTGTTATCTATACATACAACAACTTTCGGATTCACTCTCGTGCATTAGTGACTTCGATCTCATATTCAGGGTTATGACGTAAATTATTATTATGGTTATCAGTCCTTAAGGATGATGGCAAATTATTTTATAAAAATGCACCAATGAATTGAATCTTCTTTCAATGGCATACATTGTTTTGCTTGTTTCAAAGCGGAACGCATAGACCAAATAAGAGAAGAGGCGAAGAGAGAATCCTTTGAGATTTTTTATTTACATAAGTAAGATTTTTCACCTTTAAAGAAGATCCAAGAAAACGTAAATGAGAGCATCAGAAAAATAAAGTTTTGTTCAACACTACAAATTGCTTTGTCGGACAGTTTCTCAGTATTAAATGCGAAGAATCCACTTACCAGAGTGTGGTTCGTTACAGCATTAATTGTAGTGGTATTCAATGCGAAGTGCTGGGGTGAAATAATTCGAATGTCTCCAGTGAAATTATGGAATTGGATGGGACAATGATTAATCTCTATGGCATCATTACCGTCTTTGGCAATCACTGCGCAAATGCAAGACACATTATCCGCACATTTGGTTGTTTGAATCTCTACCTATAAAAAAAAAAACGTGACATACCATTACACGGGATTTTTCGGACAATGTTTTTCCTTCAATTCATTGCCTTTCAATAGTCTTTACGAGATGGACATCAAGGAAGAAATAGCGAAACCGCCACAGGTTTGACTTGATAAAAAAATCAAAAGTGCAATTAAAAGTTTCTTCTTAATAAAAAATGTCAGTTTAGTTTAAACATGAAATGGTTTTTTGTCTTAGGTATTTCTCACGGCGACATGCTCAAATGAAATTTATTTTTGTGGGTGAAGATTTCGCGCAATCTGAAATAGGTAATACTTTGCAATCCACCGTCGCCACGTGTTTCACATACTCGTGCGATGTTTAGTCTTTTTTCATTATTTGCTTTTAATAACGAAAATAGGATTGCCTAATTTTTAGATTATTGCGGTTTAGATATATTTTCTATTTTTCTTGAGATGGCGATATACTTTTTCCCATTCTTTGAATTGTAAACTATGTTTTTAAACCCTATGAAACAAAACTTTCCCGTTGATATGCAGATAATTGAAAGGCAATGAACTGAAGGGGAAAAAACCATTGTCCGTATCACTGTGGCGCAGTTTCTCATTTCCATCCCAATTGTTGCTGATAGACAGCACGTTCGGTCACTCTCAAGAAACCTCATTTCCATTACTGGCCTAGATATTTGGAAGCTAGAGGGGTAGACAATATTAACGTGAGCATCCAGGTCACAATTAAGCTAGTTGTCTCGTAAACAAAATTAAGTTTGGAAAAATATTAAAAACAAAAAGAACGAAATAGCCTTTCTTTTCCTTGTTTTGTCTCAGGAACCTCTAATGCTGATGCTGAAGTTAGCGTCATTAATTACCTTGTTAGCAACGAATCTCACAGAACTAAGATTACTAACTTACCATGCTTGATCAGCGATTAAAAATTAAATCTATTGTCAAACATTGTTTGTCTTTGGAATGTGTAACTCGATTGACAAGGAATTGTTTTTGATTCCAACGAATCAATTTCACTTACTCACGGGGATGGTGGTTTGTGGTTGATTGTGGCTGGAAGTCGAAGTCACGTGGGAGACATATGTGTATCCTTTGTTAATAATTAACGTTATATATATATATATATATATATATATATATATATATATATAGAGAGAGAGAGAGAGAGAGAGAGAGAGAGAGAGAGAGAGAATGCAAAACATATGTCTCAATGACTCGTATATGTTCTAGGTTACTCAAAATCTCAAAATACAAACCTGAAACGGTGTAATGTAAGGAGAATCATGTTTAGTCCGCGCCATTATAAATCTTCCTGTGCTGTACACGTTATATTCATCCTTTGATCTGCAATGGAAGCACATTGTGATTTACGGTGCTAAAACGAATCTAGCGCTTCAATTTAAAAGAATAAACATAAAGATGGAATAAAGAAATGGATTCAAAACTGAAACTTTCACGTCCGTCAAATAAGTTCTTCATTTTGTCTCCTCCTGACGACTCATCTGATACTCATGAAACGTTGTATTTCCTCTGCAATTCCAAAAAATTTTTTATAAACACATCATACAAATAGCTGCATGTAATTGAAGATTGAAACCGGGCGTATTTAACTGCCTTATACATTCTCTACATGGCACCAAATCAACAAAATCTGAAACACTAAGAAGACTCTCCAACATTTAAATATTTAAACTGTGAAATGCTTGACAGTCATGTTCTGACCATCTAAAACTATTGAGCCAATCTATAACTTGGAATTGCATGATACCTCTCCAGGACAAATGCACTACTGGTATCTTGCTACGTTGCCATGACCTACATTCAAATAATTTGTGGCGTACTTGTCTGAAATTGTTGACTGACCATGGCAATCGGCCTTGATCTATAAATGAAATTGTACACTTAAACATGTAACTTTGCTATAACACAAGGAAGCCACCGAAGTTAATGAATATGTAAACGTCAAAAATCAAAATCACTTAAATAAAATATATTATAAATTAATATTTGATACAGATATTTGTAAGACGTAATATTATTCACCGTAAGTAAAACAAATATGTCAAAATATTTGTATTCTGATATAATTTGAGTTTGATTTTCAATATTTCTGTGAATTGTTAACGTAACTTTTGAAAGCAAATCTTTCGTCAGCAAATGCGCTAAAACTGTTGCGTTTGATTAATTGCGCTTTCTATATAAGATTTCCTGATATCGATGTTTTCCTTATAAGTTTGAAATGAAAATACTGCTTACAATAATGATTCCTTTATAATGAAATGTATATTTCCATTGTTCTAATTTTGCAGTCAGTTTTCTGTTAAATAAAGATAAATAATACGACTTCGTAGAAAATTAAATAACTGTATGAAAACTATTTTTTCAATGTATAGTGTTCGAAAGAAACTAAAACAGAATGGTGAATGTAATTATGTTCTGATTGTAACTCTGTCCTCTTCTGTTTCCATATTGTTCCATGATAACTAAAGTAGTTCAGAAAATAGTTCTCAGTAGCGTCTTGTTAGGTCAGATGATTATTTCAGAACCTGACGGAAATGGCCGAGCGATGTTCCTATCAGGATATGTCTGTCATAACACAGATTTTGCCACAAACCAGCTGAATAATCATTTACGGCTTACTAAAACTAGCAGAGGCAACATGACACCCTGGCGGAAGCGAACCAAAGGGGCTGGGGGTAGCTACCTTCATAATTGTTTCTTTCTACTGATTGACTGACTTTTTCTCAAGTCCAGCATTACATGAACACAACTGAACCAGACTTGGCTTTGTAAAATAAATATGTCCACTGTCTGGAATTTCTGAATGATTGCCTTGATTTAATTTAATCTTTGCATTAACATGGATACCTTTGCATGTAACTTTAAAGTCATTGTAAATTAGGTATATCGCAATTTAGTTTTTATTATATTTTAATATAAACTGTATATTGACTAAAATATGTAGTGGTATATTATTTGGTTGGCTGTGGTGCTTTTTTACAGTTCTTTTTCAAACTTTTTATGGTGCTTCCTCCGTCCAGGCATGACATATTATCTGCTCCCAACATTTTTAAAATCAAAATGTTTGCTGTCCATGAATGCTCTCTCAAACCTGTTCCATGTCGTTTTCGTCAGCAAGTCACATTTCACTGGGCCATAATACTTCTTACGATAGCTGGCAAACGTGTACGTGCATAATCGTCGATTTAGTACAAATCGTCAAGATAAATCCAAATTTCCATATTTTTTCCTGATTCCAAAAAGTACAAAATCTGCGATTCAGTTGGTGAATCTTATTTCAACACCGTAAATGTATTATTACATTACTGTTGATAGCTTTTTAACTGTGGAAAACACTCTCGAATAAAAACCATCACATATATGGATATTGTCTACTTGTTCATTAGGATTATACATTCGCATGAATACGATGGCATTACCGTGTGCTTTCAAAAATTATTTTGGATAACTAAATTATGTTTTATAGATATTTCTGGAATTATGTTGCAACTTATATGATTACGGCATTACTTATTGATATGTGGTAACTCAAGTTCAGTAGAAAGAGGCAAAATGGAACCGGATTATTCTTAGTAAACGGTACACGCTTCCAAAACGAATATCTTTTAATCTCTTCTCATTCCACGTTTATATAGCAACACACTGATATAAAAGAAAAATATATTTAACTAAAAACCAAATTTTACGATTCATATCACGATGAAAGGGGAGATAATAAAGTAGTAATGCTAGTAGTAAAAGAAACAGCAGCATTTTCCAAGATATAATTATAACTTAATGTACTAACCATGCATTTTAACGGAAATTGGTGTTTGGAGAAGGTTAGTGCCTGTAGCTTAGTGTTACACGGCGGTTCCTCGGCATGTTGATTTACGCGCTCTTAGATCATTTTCTGCAGCCTGAGCAGCTAAATCCCCTGCCTGTGAAGACTTCCTCAATAAGTGGGCGCCATGTAATGTCCATATAGTCCGC
The DNA here is from genome assembly GCA_028554795.2 of Sinohyriopsis cumingii. NCBI lineage: Eukaryota > Metazoa > Mollusca > Bivalvia > Unionida > Unionidae > Sinohyriopsis > Sinohyriopsis cumingii. The sequence goes on from CM068833.1 coordinate 90,061,473, forward strand.
CAAGTTCAATTTATCAGGCAGAGGTGACATATGAGGAAATTAGTCAATCAAATTTCGCGACCTTCTGTTTTAATATGTATACATACTTATTCACAAGGGACAAGCGATTTTGTTGGTAACTATCTAGTTATATATGTATCCGGTGATTGACCAATCAAGTCCACAGTTAGATACGTTTATTTAATTGATATGAATTTATATCAAAATATAACTACTGTCACTACTTACCCGTTCATATCCTTATCAAATGTGTGACAGTGGGGATCTCCCCAACAGCAGCAAGATGGAGTTGGATAATCTCTCGTTACAACCTGAAGTGTTGGAAACCAGATAATGCTGATTCTTCATATACACTAGGCTAAATTGTATGCTATGCATAAAATGAATAAAGATGATGTTCTTTCTGGATAATGCTATTTTAATGTGCTTGGGGCATTTGTGTGCAGTCCATATTTCGACCGACATTTTGAAATAATGTTGTTTTCTTCGATTCGTTTTATTATATGTATTATGTTCTAAACCGGCAGATAATCGCTCTGTATAACATCATGAATAAAATGACATTTGTGTTATGTGTATGACAAATATTCTTTCATAGATCCCCAGAAAGGACTTGCATAAACAGTATTGAATAACATATTATTTGCTAACCAGCAGCTACAGTCACAATGGTATAAAACCATACTCGTTAAATGTAGTTAGGTTTGGTGTTTGACGTTTAATGGCACATCAAGACAAGTAGGTTACTTAGTGCCAAGGCAACTGGAGTAACTGGAGTAAAGGCCAACCAGAGTTGATCCGATATTAGGTCGATTTCGAGTCAAGCGTGTCAGTTACTGTATGTGAGGGTTCATCGGAATTATTATACATTCTAAAGCCGGCACTCGAACCAAATGTGTGGAATATAGTTAACAGGAAATAGGTACAAATTGGAATTTTGGCGTTTATTGTACGAAGCATGTGCAGAATGTTGATTGTTAAAATTTTTCGATTGGAAAATGAATGGATAAAAAAAAAATATTGATGCATAATAAAAAGATTTATGTTAAGATTAGGGTGAAACAAAGATGAATGATCAACGTGTTCAGATACACCCGATTCATTTGCGTCCCTAATTGGCCACCGCTAATGTATAATATATAATTGGTCAGTTAGAAATCGCCTTTTTCTGATCTACGTTACGTTTCTACTAGACCATGAACGTAAAAACTTTGGTTACACATTATACTTATTCTCTTTTTATATTTATCCTTGTAATATTTGAGATGTTAAATAAAAACATAAAATATTTTTGCTACAAATTTGATAGAAGACGGAACGGTTATTTTACAGTTATATTTAAACCCAGTTTTGCTTAACATTTTAAATCACACCAATTCTGGTAACATAAATATGTGGTACCTGCGTAACGTTAGGCAAGTAGTTCGAGAATATTGCATGTGACCCGGAATTTAGGTTCGGTTTAAATCCAATAGCTACTACTCTGTCTCCGTCATTCACAAAATCTTTATCAGCAACAACATGCATTGTTGTTTCGGCGGTTTTTGTAGTGTCGTTCCATTGCGAGTAGTTCAGCTTGATGTTACAATCAGATGTCTTGATATCAGCTGCAAAACAAAATGTTGAATCAAACAAATGTATCGTATCCCCACACATTGAAAGAAGTGTGAGATGTTGCGTACTTGAACTAGATAATTTACTGACAATATCAGATGCTTAATATGAACGAATAGGCAGTATCTCTGTGGAAGCGACGATTCTAAACTCTGGGAACAAGACCATGAAATCTATCAACAGAAACAAGTTATAATGTTAATTAATGCAATGATATTTTCAAAACTCACGGCATAATCATAAATATAAGCATCTAAGTAAATAGTAAAAATAGTCATCAAAATGTCAAACGAATAATTAGTAAAGACGAGATCAAATTGGGGAATAAAGATATATCAGTCTTATGGGTTAATGCAGTTAAGTAAACTGAATCCATTTAACTTTTTATCTATCTGAAATATGTGTAGATAGAAAGTAAGAGGACATTGGCAAGTAGGGGGCTGGTCTTGGTAGTGGCACGTAACCGGGATTCATTGCTGAATTCGGTTTGCAAGTTGGATCCTTCGCTTTCCCAGCCTAGGGCGGAACCATGTCTGATTACTGATTGGGAGCGCTACTTGGACGCGGATTCATGCTCCACTCTACGTTCAACTCCTTTACCATGGCTGTCGGTACTCAGAAACATTTCTCTTCTAAATCTCCGTCGCCAGAAATTAACCCAAAAACAGCTGGCTAAGTGAGAAACTTCCACTGTACATCAACATTATCTCACATCCAACAGTCTGCTTGTCTTCAAGACATCCAATCTGGTACGATCCGTTGTCGGAGGATATGACAGCTATTTCGGCATGAAGTGATGAGTGGTCTTTAACAGATGTTGTGAACTGCCTCTCTGGTAGCTGAACCATCTGTACGCCCTCATGGCTTCAACCTTCCAAGACATCTGTGGAACAAGCTGAACCTTTTCTAGACAGGTCAGGGTCGTTGAGCAGTCAACTGATGGGCCACACAATTGACTCGTCCTGTAGCTATGGTGCTCAACATACCATGCTATACATTATGAACAACTGTCCGCTAACAAAGTTCCCAGGTGGAACGCAGAATATACTCCTTGCTGTTAATGACGCTGCTAAACGGCTGGGCATGCATTGCATACTCTAAATAATAATAATGAGTATATTGTACATGTTTACTTCTTGATAATGTACTTCGGTTTAAAAATGAAAAAGGATGTGTATATAAATTGAATGTTCTGTCCCAATGCCAATATTATTCGATAATAGGACTAATTGCAATACAAACAAAAACAATTTCAGAATTCAAGAACCAATTCAAGTACTATTTAAGAGTTATAATGTTCTGTAAAATCTATTATACATTAAGCATTTAACCAAAGCGTTTTGATATATATGTTTATACAAGTTTGACGAATTCGATGAGCGTTTGGCTTTGAGTCTATTGACAAAATGGTAATTTTCACGTGCCCACGTAAAAGATACATGGTTGATCCATGCCACTTCCGACAGTCTATGTGCTATATCAAACTTTCTGAAACCATTACGTGGACTATACAGAACCATGAATCACAGAACAGTCGATGGGAAGTAGCTCAATTATGAGAATTGTTTTTCTCGTTTGTTGTGAGCTTGCAATGTTCTGAATTATGAAACATAGCCAGGCACTTCGGGACCTAGTGGTCTATAGCGAGAGTCTTTACCAATCACATCCATCTCAACTCTGACGCATGGGTTCGATTTTCGGGTTCAGTGAAGGTGGATATGACTTTGAAACTTTTGATGGAGATAATAGTGTTACTGGTCATTAATGGATCAGCTGACTTGAACACCGGACCGGCTAGGGGTAAGCAGGTCAGATTATAGGTTACTGATTAAGGGATTCCCGTCTTACTAGATCTGCTTCTAATTGTACGAATCCAACTGGAATGCAAATAGGGAAGGCTTTGCAGGCTATTCAGCTAGAGCTATGTGCCTTAAACAAAAACTACTCCATCTTAGCTCCCAACTGCGCAAAATGAATAGCGATTTAAGAGAAGAAAACATGATATTGCGAGATAAAAATGTAACGCTGGAGAAAAGAGTAATAAATCTTGAGAGTAAGCTTGAAAGGCTGAAGCTAAAAGTATACGTGAAAATTTGCTAATTCATTGAGCTGAGGGCTATAACAGCGAGACCTGGGAAATGGTAGAGCATAAGGTGAGAGATTTCCTTGAGAACACTCTTAGTATCCCGAATGGAAATGAGAGTACACCGACTTGCTAGTTTCGATACTGGCCACGGTGAGCGTAATGTGCATGCATGCCCTATAAATGTTATGTTCAGCCTGAACAAAAACAAAGAACGTGTACCTGCAACATCTGGAAAAAGCCACTTCGGATTAGTGGTTACCGCGTAACACAGAATCTCGCCAAGCGAATCAGAGATGAGAGAAAACCCCTACACGACTGCATGACTGAACATAAACGTGAAGGTGACTTTGGAGTTATACGATATAATAAGCTTACTCTGCAAAATTGCATATATGCGTAGGACTGGAGTACGAATGAAGTGACCCAAATTGCAAGTCGACTTCTCCGAATGCAGAAATTATACTCAGACAGTGGCATAAGAAAATCCACGGGCTGATAATAACGAAGAAGACTCAGATGAGTATAGTGTGGGCAATTCACAAATTATACATCCATAACATAGCGGCCAATGCTCTACAAGTCAAAATTATTTAAACTCCAATAAATTATCTGATCTAAAACATTTAAGCTGGAATACTGAAGGGCTCTCTAAGTATGAAGACGACCTGAAATTTTGATATGGGATTTTGTGAAACATGGGGTGGGAACATGAAAGCGATTCTGAGTAAATTTTTTTCGGTTATGCTAACTATAGCACAGTGAGATGAAAGATAGGAAAATAAAGACTGTCCGGGAGTCTGTCTTTGTTAGAAACAAATATGTACAAAGCAGGGTTGTGAAACGAATCTTTGAATATTTTAAAGCTTGCACAGTATTAGATTTCCAATTATCTTCTGAACAAAGAAGTATGGATATCTATCTTATATATTCATATGTCTCACCGCAAGGATCGCCAATATAAAGTGATCCAGTAAAATTTGTTGTGCAAAAAGATTGATGTGATAACATCTCGGTATACAGATGTACGTTTGCTGCTGGCAGTCGATTTGAATGCACCTACGAAGACTATACGATTTTATACCAGATGATTCTTTGCAGTCGTATTTGCACATTATATAGATTTTAGAAGATATGCAATTACATTATCGGGAAATAATAGAGATGACCAGTGTTATAAATTTTGTATATATGTAATAGATATGTGTAGCGTATACGACATGCATATTTTGAACGGCAGATTGTATGATGGTGTTACGAGCAATCTTACTCGCACAATTTAACATGGGAAAGTTTTATTGCATTACGTTTATTTTCTACAGAAAGTATTTGACTTGGTGACTAATTTAGGAGTTGGAGACCAAGATTACTCTTCACTTTTTTCATTGTACTGCTCGCTGAAGTGCCAATAACAGAGAAAAATGGGAAATAATTGGATAAATGTGAGATAGATAAAGAGTACAATTGGTTCTATTTTAATCTTAAAAAATGAAATGAGCATATGGAAGCTGTTAAGCAACTATTTAAATAAAGTTTTCGGGCGAAGAATGGACATATAAATAATCTGCTAAATACCAAATATCGATGATTTTTTTAAATAATTTACCTCTTTGTGTCAAGATGCGCTTCCCCAATATGAAGCAAAAAGTAAGAAAAGTAAATTCCAACCATAAATAGCGCAAATGCAACCATCATGGTGGGACAGAGAATGTGAAAGGTCAAAACAAGGAAAACATGTACGATTACGTAGATTGCAGCTGACTATTTCCAGTACTGGTCTGAGGGATTACAGGGACTTCAAGAAAAGTTTTAGAGCATTGTGTAGGTTAAAGAAAAACTACTATCAGATATGTCAAAGGAACGAACTAATGACGTAAAGAACAGACCAACATTTATTTTGGAAACATTAAAAACAGCTACGTTTTAATAGGACACATACATTATCTCAAAAATGGTTCGGCTAGAGTATTTGAAAAGGTTCCTAAAGAATGAAATCTCCATGACGATTAATCTTGACAGTGATAATGATACTACTGTCTTATCGGAAACTGACAGTAACTTACATGACATAATTACGGATCAAGTAATCATAACCAGTTTAAATTCAATGAAAAACAAAACTGCTGGACCATATATGATTCCAATTATATGTTACCAATTGATTAATAAGAGTGATCTACCATTCGTTAAATCGCCATTGAATAGAATATTTGATTCTAGTAACTTTCCCAAAGAATGGACTAAAACATCATTTGTCCAATATGTTAGAATGGCGGCCAACTTAATACACTACACAATGTTTTCACAAACGTTTCAAGCAACAGAATTTACTCTTCAGCAGGGAAAAATTATTTTATGAACACATGCGGATTTTAGAAAGACATATAGCGCTATTGATAATATGTTTAACTGGCAAGCCTCATCACAAAAGTACTTATCCAAAAGAAAGGGACGAGTTTATTGCCTTTCTGTTGATTGTAAGAAGGCGTATGACAAAGTTGATCATGGGAAACTGTGGTCATTACTTATCTGTAACGGTCAAATGATACATATACTAAGAAAATGTATGCATCCTTAAAAGGCTGTGTTATATCTACTACTGGTTTGACAAATTATTTTAACTGCACTCTTGGGACAAGACAGGGTTGCGTGCTAAGCCCAATTTCATTTAGTTTGTTTATAAGAAGCAAATGACTCAAAGGCATTCTTATTACTTTAGACATTGAAGAACTAGTTTCTTTAATGTTCGCAGATGATATGGCAAACTGCTCTGATACAGCTGGATGATTGAAAAACAAATTGATATTATAGGAATCTTTTAAGATATTACTGGCATGAAGTCAAACCCCAACAGGACAAAAATAGTGATATTTAGGAATGGGGGATATGTGAACAGAACGGAAACATGGCATTTTAATGGTGAACGAATAGAAGCAGTGCCTTATTATAATATATTGGACTATTTGCACGCCGAACTTGAAATTGTCCAAGGCTAATCAAATATTAGCTACCAAAACGTCTGTGACACGGATATTTTATTTTCAAAAACAGTTCGGGCACTTTAATATCAGATATATGTTTAAAACATTTTACTCAATGATTAAATCAATATTATATTATGGAGCTGAAATTTCTTTATTTTAATACTCGAAGGATACTTAAGAAGCGCAGTTTCAATTTTGTAATAGATTCCTCTCTTTTTCAAATACTACACATAAGTGGGTGTCTATTAGAGATTGCAGTAGGTTATCTGTCTTTACCTCATATATGGTAAGATGTTTAAAATATTGTATTGAAATTACACGATAATAATTATTCACACCAATGTTACATTATGTTGAAAAAGTTACACAAAACTGGTTAGGCAACATGAGTTACGAACATTAAAGATTTGCTCTATCAAGATGCCTTTGGATATGTATGGAAAATACTAGATGTCGGCGATGAAAAACTATTTATTTCGGAGTTCACACAAAGGATTAAAGACACTGCATTTCAAAACTGGTTAGAGCATATTACTAATTCCTGAAAATGTTATTACTATAGACAGTATAAGTCCCTAATACAATGTGAGAAATACCTCTCCTGTATTATACATTTTAATTTAAGAACACATTTAGTGCAAATTAGGTGTTCCAGCTATACACGGTTGACTGAAACAGGAAGAAGGAAACAAAAATGATAGATCATTAAGATTTTGTAAACTGTGTAGGAGACGAAATATTTATATAATAGAGGATGAATTTCACTTTGATTGCGTTTGCCCAGAATATGTAGAAGACAATATCTAAAGAATGTATATTACGTACAACCATGAGTTGCATAGTTTGTCTCGGTTATAGTTAGCAGTAATGTAGTGACACTGTATAATGTAGTGACACTGTATAATGTAGTGACACTGTATAATGTATCACACTACTTGAACAGATAATTTACTAGGAGAGAGGCCTTGTCTTCTCCATCTGATTAAAATCAGGTGAAAAATGTTACTATTCTGAAATAGGTGTAGTAGTAAATTAAGAATTTCTATTTCACCTGCATTAATGAAAATGCGTCGTTCCAATTGTGTAAATCATAAATAGAACTGTGTATTATGGGCCGGATGCCTATATTATTAACATTTAAAAGATTTGATTTGATTTGAAATCCCTCATTTTTCAGTAAACATAATATTTACCAAATGTTGCAAGTTAATGTTCACGAGGAATTATTTGTTGTTATGTGTGTCTATATTTTCTGCAACTTCTGATATTCTTATTTTTTGTTGTAAGGCTTAGCACCATTTTCCAGCACAAGATATGCTATTCATGGCTGCCAATATAACTGGTGGAGGACGAACCCTGGAAAACTCCAGGAAGAACCACCAACCAACGAGAAGCTACTGGCAAGTTTTCCCCACGTACCGACATTAGCAGATCCTGAGATTCGAACTCATGCAGACAGAGGTGAAATGGCACGGATCCGGAACGGTGAGCGCTTGAGACAAATCAGTTACTTGGAGACTCGCAGCTTCTGGTATATGATATTATTTAATTTTCGTTATTTTTATTCATGGTCGAAAAATGTATAGAATATTTTTTATATAGTATGTGTGAAACCTGCGTAAATTGGCTCTGTTAAAAACGCAAATAGGATCTATAAATAGATGATTACGTAACGTGTTGATAATTAGTAATAGTAATCGTAATAATAAGACTTAAAATTGCGCCTATGGCGTATTTTCACAGTGACTTAAGGGATATCGATGATTCCAGGATAATACTGTGGATTTTCATTGGCTGCGTGAGGTCATGTGAAGACAGTTAGTTTGTCGTAAATCAACAGTGTATTTTGTCCCATGGGGTCTATTGCGAACTACAGTCGCAATATACGGCGTATATAAGGAGAAAATTAAGCATTCAGTTTGATTCCAATCTTTGGGGTCATTCACACTTACTGTGCTCCTCATGTAAGTCTGCAGATGTGTTTTATGTTGTACTTATGTATCTTTCAAGAAGAACAAACACTGGTTTTAACTGTTCAGTGGTGATAGAAAGTGCTCATTATTTGGACAGTAATATTATTCTGGAACTGTTATAAATTATTGGAAAGAATTCTGGACAACGCCATCTTAACAACTTCAAGCTTCTTTGAGGAGAGGAAGATTTCGGTATTGAAAATTATAAGGAACTTTTCAGTCCTTTAGGACTTTCAAAGACCTTTAAAAGGACTAATTTGGATTCACTTTATTATACTGTACGTACATCTCAATTTTTTTCAAATTTTACTTTAATAATTAATTGTTTTTGTTAAGTTTTACAAAACATGCTGGTTTCGCTTCTTTTTGCTACTTAAATTTGTGATCATATTGACAATGTAATCTCAGTTTTCCTCAATGCATGAGAGTTCCGTGTGTCCTTTAAGAATAATAAGGTTTCGCTAACAATGAACGGCAAAGAAGTTGACATATAATAAAAATTGCTTACCAATAAAGGTGAAGTAGAATGACAAATTTGCATAATTGTATTACCTCAGACCTAGTTGATTTTCAGTAAACATTTTTAGTATGCTTTTTAATAAAACCTACAACGTCATTGCTCCATGTCGATATATTTGTATGTATGTGTATGTGTGTGTGTGTGTGTGTGTGTGTGTGTGTGTGTGTGTGTTAGAGAGAGAGAGAGATGCTCTCCTGTCAGGGGGAATTACTTTTCAAAGAATTATTTACATTACCAAGGGAGCAGATAGCATAAACCTCCTATAAAATAGCTGTTGGGTTTGAATAAGGAATTATGCGTAATTCATCAAAACAATTACGGTATTTGTCTTACTTGTATTGAGCACAAATTCCGCATAACACTCGGTTCTATTAGTGATGCAGTCATCGCATGCGACTGGAATTGTTGACACAAGTTTTACTGGAATTGGTTTTCCTGAATTCTCGTGGACCTCCAGTATTTTCGGATCAGTCTGCCAGCCAAGTGAATTAAAAAGAAGAGACAAGGGAATGATTAATAAACTGATATTTCATTCTTTACAACATAACTATTAGAATTCAAAGTGTTGGATAAAATTTTAATTACATATATCTTGTAAATGTGTCATACTTACATCCCTAAGATGAAAAAATGAAACTCAGTAGAAAAGCATTAACAAACCTATTTTGAATGTGTTACCGGGACAATTTTAAATTAGTGCATAGACAGTCAAGATATCAATTTTTGAGGATGTAAAAGGTCCGTCATTGTTTCATTCCTTATGTGTCTTTACTCCTGTATATCGACGGAGAGGGACAGAGAAATAGACCAACCTTTATTCCCATCCAGTAGATGTTGCTTTCCAAAACTGAAGACTTATTTCTTTGATCATGAGCTGCACAACTGAGCTGCAGGAGAAGAGATTAAATTTTAATTTGATACGCAATTATCTCCCCACTATACAAGAGTAGTCATCATGCATTACACAACTCAAGCAATGACCATTGAATCTTTTACATTCTAGATATAGAAAGTTTTTTTCTTGACAGCACCAGAGTGGACATAACAGTGTATCAAGAACCCATTAATAAATCGATTCGTAAAGTACATAACTAGTCAATTATATACATCTAAATTAATAAACTATATATTTTTGTTCTTTAAGTAGTAGTTTCAACTCCTGAGGAACATGTTTTGTCCTTAAATTTGTCAATTTATAATTGTTTTCAGTCTTTTGGAATCTATTTCAGATATGAGCAGCCGACGAGTATCATCATGACGGTTGTGTTTCAATTATACTTTAGAAACCAAGATCAGATAAATTTGTAATGATAATTGAAAGAATTTCGTGACATTTTTCTTCTTGAATTCCAGCATTAGCGCAGTTATATTTGTGTTCAGAACACCCTTGTATGTGTTATAAAGAAAATACATCATTACTTGTTCGGATTGAAAAATGAAAAATTGTCGATGCTAAACAGGCGTACGCGGTATATTAAAATATCATTAATTATCTGTCATATACTGAAAAATATTTAATAATATGATAATTATTTTTTGTTTAATGCAAATTAATTTTCTTTACCAAAATGGAAATACACATTTTTTAACAATAATTAATGTCTTAGTTACCAATTCTTGAAAATAATTTTCTATCCTACCGTGTGTCCAATGTAGGATTGTAACTCATATGCATGTATAGATGCCTCCAACGGACAGCCATTAACTCGGATGGTTTTGTTTATAGACTTCCCGTCAATAAGCCATGAAACATCAGATGGATGATTCACTCGACACTTAAACAAGAAATCAGTGTACGTGTCCTTGTTTTCGCAATAGCCGGAGGGAAAAGGGCCAAGCAGTGTAGGAGCTTGAGTAATAGCTTGAGTCGTATTCGGAAAGCTATCTCTTCCTGGAATTGAAAACCTAGAGGCATTATACCATTTTCGTCCTAGTCATTTTCCTTTGTATATAAACAATTATAAAGTTTGGTCTCCCCGACGAGAAAGCTTTATGAGTTTTCTACCTTTCTTAAAGTCTTTTATATCTCATGTGATGATAAGGATATTTTTGTTACCTTGAGAATGTCAACAATGATTAAATGGCTACATCACAATGCAGTGAAATAAGTTGAAAACAAGAATCAATTTATATATAGTGTGACAGTTTATAGTGATGTATAGCACTGCGATATCATACCGCAGACATACAGCATCACGTCCAACCCGGTCACTTTATCCTGACACCAGGCCGACCAGTCCTACCATTAGCATCTTAATGTTGCGCGGCAAGCGATGCAAATGCTAGTGGCAGTTTATAGTTGTGAGTACCACTGAGGTATCATGCCGCAGACGTATATCATCACCTCTCATCCAGTCACCTTATCCATACACCAGGCAGACCAGTCCTACCTCTAGCCTCTTAATGTTGTGCGGCAAGCGAGGCACATTCTAGTACGAACCCTTCTAGGGGCTTAAACTACGTAACAAAGAAAATAACAAGTATTATATAATTTAAAACATAAATTTATTTCCCTAAGGTAAAAAGTGAAAGAATTAAAAATAGCTTACAATATGGCATGAATTCCTTAAAGTTTATGAATGTTTTATCAATGCCAACGTAATTCGGTTATGCTTCAAATGTATTCCCAATAAAGATTATAAAGAGCATATGAGCTAATATCACAGAAGAATCACTGTTTTAATATCCAAACGTTTCTTCTGGAGTTCAGGGTAAATCCAAAGAATATTAAGTCCCAAAAATATCCTTGACTGTTTCATGGTTGATTCAAAGATAGTAACATATCCAAGTCTTTGAACAATTTCTAGTCTTGGAACGATTTCATAATGATCCCGTATAACGTATTGTCTTTTTAAAATAAATATTCCAATCTCTGAAATTCCACTAGCGGTTATCAATTTAATCAAATAAATCAAGATTCGCTTGTACCTCTTATAATACTTATATCCATTCTCAAAAATTAGGAACGTTGCGTATAAGTCCTTTTATATAAGAAGGTAATTTACTCTAACAACGCAGTAGACTAAATACGAAGTTACTAGAAAATGATTTAGTGCTTTCAGTACATCAATTAAAATTGTGAAATACTTTTGCAGTAAACAAATACTGTTCAAATTATTTTCAATGGCAAACTATGGCAGTCTGGCTTCCATATAGTACAAATGTCCACCGTGGACCAGGTGATATTGTGACCTCCATTTGTATCACTAATGAGCTGTTTGGACCAAGTGATGATGTGTTTTTTTTTAACTTGGTACATCAACCTTGAAATATTATGAATGGAAATAGTACTACATATTATAAAAATACTTTTCTTGTTGTAGACAACCCATTCATAGGTTTATATAATTAAAAACGGCATTAACTAAATGACCTTAATAAACACTGCTATAAAAATACTGCACATAATATAGTTACAAGCAACAATTTACATGGCGGTGTTTTTCTTGCTATATGCTTTTCATGTAAATAAACCAGGTATAAATTTGTCATCAGGTATGAAAACATCCCAAGTCCGTGCGAGTGGTGTATTTAAGACCGGTGTGGATTGAAGACTCACGTGATTTTCTCAAACCTTTGAGGAACTATACAGTAATTATCAAGAGACTCTGCAACATAAAAGTAAATTCAAACAAGCTCTTAGTAAGCATAGAACAATAAAATTATAAAGAACATATATTATGTTTTGTCAACAACTTTGAATGCCTACTGCCATATTGACATTTTAGAGACTGGGAAGGGGATTTCAACACGTGAGTAGAATTACACCGGTGAAACACTTTTGTTCAGCCGTGAGGAAAACTGACGTCAATGATGCTTAACAAATCTCGAATACAATCTCTTGAGACAGAAGGACAATCTACTGAACAGCTATTTTGTGCAGGAGAAGGCGTGGTAGGTTGTGGAGGGGACTGATAACCTAGAGAATAAAATACTCTGCGAGACAGTTATTCTGCAAAAGTTGAATTTTGGAAACATTTTAAGGAATGTTAGAGAATACAACTAGAAAACAAATATTTATCAGTAAGGCATGTAAATGTGAAATACTTCGTGTGACAGTTTTTGCAATATGCTACAAAACATTTGTAATAACAAATATATTTTGATTTTGCTTTATTTACCTGTCGTCAAGAAGTTATTTTCATTATCAAAATCTGACTGGTTAGAAGGCATTCGAAACTACTCGGCACATATCGCTGAGAGGTGATTAGTGACACCTATAAATGGTATGTTACCATTAACCGGAAGTAGTATGGGGTTGATTATCACACCTGAAAGTGGCTGGCTAACAATCTGTATCCTGTAAAATTTAATGGCCTATAGAGGAAAACTGACTGGTATGCAACAGGGGGGATTATTAGGATTCACTATACCATGAAAATGAACAAAGGCATATTTTGTTATTGAAACCTTGTTTGAAACGAATGGATAAGTTAGTTGATCCTGCTCAAACAATCACAACCCATATATAGATTACAAACAAGCTAATGTCAAGGAACAAATCTACACCATTTCCAAATACCTTCTCTCCAGTCGACCTTCCGGACGTGTTTGCAAATTTATTCAATGACAAAGTACAAACCTTTAGAGATAGGCTTGACGCTACAATTTCAATTGACTCGTCGTCAACATAGAGTTGGGATACATAATTTGAGCGACAACCGTTAGCAGCATTTGAACCTGTCTCTATGGATTTTGTACGTACAATCCTGATGAAGAGTGCACCAAAGTCATATGAACTTGATCCAATTCCAACATCATTGCTGCTTGAGTGCTTAGATCCAGTATTGCCTTCATTAACTGATGTTATTAATACCTCCCTCTCATCCGGGAATCCCCATCATTTTTCAAAACTGCCATTGTAAAGCTTCTGCTGAAGAAATCAACACAAGACCATAACGATTTAAAGAACTACCGCCCAGTTTCTAATTTCCCATTCATATCAAAAATCCTAGAAAAGGATGTTCTGTCCCAGCCTGTATCTCATCTAAATTCAAACAGTCCTTTTAGCAATGTACAATCTGCATATCGCCCTTGCCACAGCACTGAAACTACTCTTTTAAAAGTAGTTAATGACATTTTCTCTGCGTTGGATAGCGAAAAGATTACAGTTCTCACCCTCTATGATTTGTCTGCAGCATTTGACAAAATAGACCATGATATATTACTTCACCGTCTCCAGCATGTATTTGGCATTCATGATACAGACTTACTGTGGTTCAATTCCTACTTGGTCAACAGGACACAAATTGTATCTGCAAATGGAATACACTCCAGCCCAGTTGATCTATGTTGTGGTGTTCCACAGGGGTCTGTTGTTGGATCTGTTCTCTTCATTATGTACACTCAGCCGTTCTCAAGTGTCATAGATCATCATCCAGTGTCTCATTAATTGTGCGCTGATGACACGCAAATATACAAATCTAGCCACCCAACTGAAGTTGATGCTACCATCCAAGATGTAGAGATGTGCATTTCTAATGTGAAATCATGGATGACATGTAACAAGCTGCAGATGAATGATGATAAAACTGAGGCCATTCTGGTCACAAGACAAAGACTTTCTCATTCACATCCTTTACCTCAAACAATGAATATCAGCAACGCCAACATAAAATTCACATAATCAGTACGAAACCTAGGTGTTACTCTGGACAGTACTCTCACATTGCACCAACATGTCATGAACATATGCAAGGCTGCATATCTTGAGCTGAGACGCATCAGCTCAATTCGCAAATACCTTTCAGTTGATACCACTAAAACACTTGTGTTCATTAGTACTTTCAAGACTGGACTATTGTAACTCAATTATGTCTGGTTCATTTCAATATCTGCTCCAGAAACCTCAAAAAGTTCAAAACAGAGCTGCTCGGATCATACTTAGAGTACCACGATCAGAGCACACCTCCCCGCTGCTCTGTACCCTACACTGGCTATCCATTCCATCCAGAATCAAACACAAAATTTGTTCTCTGTGCTACGTTTCACTGTCGGACTCTACTCTAACATACCTATCCGACCTTACCCATGTGTACACACCAGCAAGATACGTACGCTCCTCTTCTGACAATCGTATACTCATTAATCTAAGTATGAAAACAAAGCCATACGGGCAGCGTTCTTTTGCATACCAGGGCCCAGCAACGTGGAGTGAATTGCCCACTGAACTTAGACACAAAGACACGGTGATCACATTCAAGAGGGCTCTCGAAACGCACTTATTTCGACTGCAAGAACAAACTTAAAGACCTAATAATGTTTCCTACCTTAAATATTCTCAGCATGTTTTATTTTGTTTTCTAATTTCATGGTGTTTGTTTTTGTAATCATATCATTATATGCTTTTTATCTTATAGGTGTTGTATAATGTTGTAAAGCGCTTAGAGCTTCTAAAGATTAGGCGCTATACAAAGTCCTCATTATTATTATTATATATAGCACAAGCTACCTACCTCTTTCCAGTAACCGAATGATTTGTTAAATCTTTCTTTGGACAATAAGGATTTTATCTGAAGAAAGGAAGACTCTCGATCGATCGATCGATCGATCGACCGCTCCGGTTGCCTAGTGGTTAGAGCGTCCGCTTCGGATGCGGAATAACGTGGGTTCGATCCCCGGCCGAGTCATCTCAAATACTTATAATAAGGGTACTAACAGCTGCCTTGCCTGGCGCTCAGCATTAAGAGGTTTGTGTTAGGACTGGTCAGCCTGGTGTCAGAATAATGTGACTGGGTGGGACATCATACTACATGTCTGCGGCATGATGCCCCAATGCTAGACATCGGTATAAACTGTCACACTGCAGACATCGTAGCAATATGACTGAAACATTGTTAAAGCTATGTTCAAAATCCAAATCTCTCTCTCTCTCTCTCTCTCTCTCTCTCTGTACCACACAACATCAAGCTATGTTTTCTTAGTTGAAATTAAATCCTCATTTAGGACCACTACCTCTTAAAAGTATGATGAAGATAAAATGAAAAAGCTCATCACAATGACAGTTTTCCATGATAGGTTTAAAAGACTGTTTTCCTTGCGAAATTCAAATGGATATTGCTGTATTTAAAAAAGCGTCTGCTAGATCAACCCCTCAGTGTCGCAAGTGGTAGCCATACCGACATAATGTTTGGTATAAATTTAGTACCTTAGGATTCTTCTCGGTCACTCTTAGGTTTACTTCTGAATCTGTTTGTTGGGTTGTAATTATTGTGCCGATAATGAAATCTGTACAAGTTACCGTATATAACGTCATTACGTTTTATCGTATATGCCCGTGTCATGCATAGTACACGGTGTTAGATGTATTTTTAGCTGACCAGAGTGACTAGAGTGACCATTGATGACCGAGATTGTTGGGAGTGTATAACTCCGTACATGCAATTTTTTACCCGTGGGCTAATTTTGGGGGTTTGTAAAACCGTGTGTTTTTGAAACTGTAAAGATAATCTGTATATGTATCCCATAATTTCACTATCTGAGTGAATACCTTTTACTATACGAGTAAAATACATTTCTTTACTATTTGAGGACAACACGTCATTCTTTCTTCATGAAATCATTGTGAAGTATTCACCCCTTCTCCTTGTACTGTGTAAAGCCATTTATTTGTATTTTCTTTATTAAGTCCGTTATGTTAATTGATCTAGGTTTATATACACGCACATATTAATTATAATTAATGCTTATTCAAGTCGTTCGTATTAAACATTGTATTTGTATCACCATTAAAAGTGTTATGTTGTAAATCCGAAATCCCACCTGGTTATCTTGTTACAGATGAAGTCGTGTTTAATACTATATTACAAACAGAATGAATGTGACACAGCGTTTCGATTATTCCATATAGCGGGCATTTTAGGAGATGCAGACTGGAAACATTGTTTTAATAAACAAAAAAACTTTTATCAGTCTTTGATGTCTGCAGAGTGTAAGAGGCTTTTTAGTTACCGAATCCTTTAATACTTTTATAAACTTTACAATATTACATCAAAAACAGCTTGAAACAAAGATATTCTATACTATTTGAAGGTAGAGGAAGCTATATTGATGTCTCTAATCCGAAAGGGGATATAAACAAAAGTTATTTCGAGATTGTAAGGTCTTAGCAATTGTCCACTTCTTTCGATTGAAGAAGCCAAGTGTTGACACTTGCTAAAATATACAGCAACACTCTACACAACTTGGCGTTGAAATGAATTACTGACCTGCACAGTAAGCCATATTTAATGGAACAGGACGTAGTCTATACACGTAAAACTTTCCACAGTGCTTTACTTGGATGTTGTTGATCCTGTAGCCGCAACAGTCCTGTCCCTGGCCAGTATTTGCACACGCCGTAGCAGTAGTTATCTCCCCTTGATTTGTTGGGTGGTACCCGCATAGCCAGATAGGTACATATGTTCCACAATGACGGGGTTTGACGCAGTTCTCAGGCATCCTTTCAACTAGCAAAATATGCCGAGGAAAATAATCGTTATAAAATGGTGTTTTTACGTATCTGACACAAGTACCGTAACTGATCAAGAATAAAAAATGGTTGAGGCTATTTCGGTAAATTGGTAAGATCATTCGTAAGTATAACATCTTTCATAGCTATTGCATCACTAACTGGATGATGACGACGACAATGATGATGGTTATGTTTCCTATAAGCAGAACGGAAGGATCATCGTGAAAAGCATACGAAAATAACAATTTAGAAGGACCATGGCAATCGTTCATGACTCACATACTAAAACCGACATAAATGAAGAATAGAAAGTTGTTGTGAAAAGAGAAATAAAAAGAGAAGAAGACATTATGGTTTTGAGGAAGAGGTGCTAAGAAAAATCGAAGGAAAGGAAAATGGCAAAACTTGACTAAACTTAAAGAGAAAGTAAAAAATAGACATTCGAATTATCTCGTGCTTGTATGTATACTTTAACAAGGCAATGCCGCTTATTCCAATAATTGTTGAAGTCTCCAATTTTCAGTTAGACCAAGATATTAAGTTCATATTGGTATGGACCTTGAAACTGCATTATGTTTACTTACGTCCATTAGTGAATCTATACCAGCCCTCGAAGAGTGCATTATCGGATAGCACGTCCTGTCCTGGTACCACGATATGATCCGGGCTTCTTCTTCTGTCAAAGAGTGGGCTGTAAAAGGTACACGGGTCTTGTCCAAGACCTAGGTAGAAGTATAACAAAAATATTAGCATACGGTAAAAGTGTCGTGCGTTTTGCATGCTAATACATGTGAAGAATTACCACAATAACTTAATTCACTGAGTATCATTATAAGGAACATGCGGGCAAAGACATAAGTGGTATCTCTTTTACAGGAGGACAAAACTTCACAAGATTTTATCTCAAATTATATTACTAAAATTGTCCACCGAACTGTTTCCTCAAATGTAGTCCACACATAAGATGGTGGGGTATTCCAAGGGGAAAAAACCGAAACAAAAAATAGAAATGAAAACTAAACCCTGTTGCCCATTTGTCTTCCGTTGATTTGGACGACATATTTTCACGTCATGCCTCTAAATGATGTACGTGAAGAAACAATTACACTTTGTTTTCTCGCAGACGGATAAACGGACACTAGGCCATACAGATTACCCAACGCGCTTGTACAATATTCCCACCTGTAAGGTGAGAGATACTAATAATATTTCAGGTTTAAATATTAGATAACACAAGAAGACTCTTAATTTATCAAGTATCTAATGAGTCAACGTGAAACAAAAAACAATAAGAATAAAAGACCATTGTTTTAAACGGGTGAACAAATAATTTCTCTCCCTAACTTTGAAACTAAACAATAGCAATTACAAAAAATAAGGAATTATTCCACAGGAAAGATGCACTGCCAATATGGATAAATACCAGTGATTCACGTGCCTAATAAATGCATCTAAGTCATATTAAGAGAGTTAGATGCAAATAAATTAAGAGTAATAAGCGATATAAGTGGAAGGTCATTCATAAAGAAAGCAGAGTTGTATTATTTCTTTCACGCTTCTACTTCATTGGTTGACAAAGCTTCAGAACTTGCTGACCATAAAAGGTAAATTAGAAGATGTGTGTGTGTGTGTGTGTGTGTGTGTGTGTGTGTCTGATTGGATTTTTAACTTATCTTTAACAATTTTTCACTCATATCGCCATGATTCATACAGTTTATATAGCAAAAGTCACACAAGTCATGTATTAAAAACATTCAACACAGACTATTTCACTAATGGGTAACATTGTTTAGAATTTGACGCTACCTTTTAAGTGACAAGTATTCACTTCATTTTGACTCTTATACATCCATATTCCTTTGAAAGGTCATTACTTAGACGCCCGAGAAGTGCATACGGCAAAATCAATGTTAAAGTACGTAGACATTTTAGTACCAAATTAACTGAATGTTGTGATCCAATACAATCCGGATTGAATGTCGTGCCCTGTGATGTCACAATGAAAGCTACGCATATTGATAAACAAATTCGTACTACCACATGATGTGACGATTCCACTCGAACAGTCCTTTGCTTGACTCATATTTAGCATATGGCCACCATTGTGAAAGGTCATATAGATGGATAATTTTTAGTTGGAAGTTTCTTGAAGACACTTGACTTGCAGATTATTCAATAATCAGGATTAAATCGACTTTGGTTAAAGAAAATTAGTGTTAAAATTTAAAAGAACAATTTACATTAAATTTTTAATTAGTAAATGTCGTGCATGACCTGTGACTTGTGCTATTGTGATGTCTAGCACGTGGGGCATCATGCCGCAGGCATGTAACATGATTTCCCACCCAGTCACATTCTCATGACAAAGGCCGACAGGCCTAACACTAACCTCTTAATGCTGAGCGCTAGAGCGAGGCAGTTGTTAGTACTATTTTTATTAGTCATTGATATGAATCGGCCGGGGTTCGAACCCGCGATCTCCTGCATCCGAGTCGGACGCTCTAACCACCTGGACCACCAAAGCGGTAAATAAATAAATTAGTAGATGCCAGAAGAATGATGGAGAATGTCTGTGAAGTGAAATTGAATAAATAGGCATTATGATTTTTATTTTCAAATATTTATGTCGTGGTTTCAGATTTGGTTGAAAGAAGCTATGAGTGGCAAAAACAGCAAGGTTTAAAGTGTGTCCAAGTATAAAGAGAAGTAACTTTTATGCGGTCATTTGGAAATCAATTTATAGGGATGACAGCGTTAATTTATTTCCCATATAACTTAATATTAATATACGAAACAACCGATCCGATGGCCTAGTGGTTAGAACGTCCGCTTCGGATGAGGGAGGTCGCGGATTCGCACCCCGACCGAGTCATACCAAAGACTTATAAAAACTGGTACAAGCAGCTGCCTCGCTTGTCGCTCAGCATTAAGGGGTTAGTGTTAGGGCTGGTGTCAGGATAATGTGATTGGTTAGGACAGCAT
>CM068833.1:90087080-90119580 GCA_028554795.2 Sinohyriopsis cumingii
ATACGATATGACCCACCCCCGTGATTTCGATTCGTCTACCATCACCGCTCGTTGACAGACCAGAGAGAGAGAGAGAGAGAGAGAGAGAGAGAAAGAGAAAGAGAGAGAGCGGATGGGTTTTCACTACAACGTAATTAAATTTTAACTTCCAAACACCGAGTAAAATGAAAGATAAAATACTACAGCATTATACCGCTAAGTTCGCCGATAACTGCACGTTTGAAGAATGGTCTATTATCAATTCATTGTGGTGCAACGAAGGCCAATAAATGTCTAGCTGAACCAAGAAACTTCGCTATCGGTTTTTGCAGCCAATCAAATTGTGGGACAGTTGACATGGTAAGGAAGTCCCATTTAAAGCACGTTATCTTAAGGTTGTCTGGGTCCTATTGGCATCGCATCAGAATGAGAACAAAGCCACAATCTGTGTCAAGTAAAGGTATTTCAATACACAGGAGTTCGAGATTGCTTCAATCCTATTATCATTTATTTATGATGTTTTATTGCGTTTGTTGTACTTTTGTTCCTATACACGTTGAAATATTCTTTTAGATTAATAAGTACCAAGATAATAAGAGTAGAAGCGTGTTATCATTCCAGTTCAAACTCAGAATAATGACCTGAAAGAAGAAGCAGAACGAGGAACAAAATTAACGCTTGATTATGATGCTTTGTGTATAATTCAAACATGTTTTTCATTAAGATTTCCAGCAGTCCATATTTACCTGATTTGTCCCTGAACACTGGTATTACATTTCTGACCATTCACGGAGTATCACAGGTATATTAGTTCGCAAGCTAGCGTTTTTTGGTTGTTGTTTTTTTTTACAAGGGATACACGAGAAACTTGCATCTAACCTGCCTTTCCTGTGTACAGATTAAAAAGGGCGTTAGATACGAATCATAATACAGCATTAAAATGATAAAAGAAATGTTGTCAGTGTAGCGATATTCCACATTATTTTCATCTATCTAACATTCTAAAGGATCATGAATCCTTACCGGAAAAGTGAGCTAATCTTCGTGTTTAGGAAGGTCGAATTTCCATATAGTTTTATGCAATGTGGCCTAAAACAAATTGTATAAAAGTACACATTCTATTCAGTTCGAACAGTAACGTTTAAACAAACTATTTTATACACTTTAAGTGTAATCATTTTAACAGACTCTCCGTCGTAACAACTGGAAAATGACCATGCTGATCAGATACCTGGGCGAAATATTTCAACTGAAACATGTTGTGTCTCGTACATAAATAACATATGTATGTTGCTAAGGAAGTTAAGATCAGTAAATCCGAATAAAACGGAGGAGTATAAGCTATCTGCCTAAATCAAAGTCTAGTCTGATTGCTCCTATCATAAATAAGTGTAACATAGCAACCCCTTCCCCTCATAAATAAAATGTATCACAGATTCATTGATATCATTAGTCTGATTTAGAATTGTCTTTCCACTGCGTCACTAGAGTTTCCTACTTTTTCTTTTTCAATGAAATCATTCCTTTCTGATATTAATCACAAATATTTTCCTTTTAATTCCGTCGATAGACGTTTTTATCAGTTTATTTGGGTCGGTACACAATAAGGTCTCTCTCTCTCTCTCTCTCTCTCTCTCTCTCTCTCTCTCTGAAATAGGCCAATATAATTATATGAACCATATATATATTAAACAATTAAGACAAAATAAGCTGTGCTTGGCGGCAATCTAACAATGATATAGCTAGATATGTTCACAAGAGGTTAATAATAATAATATGGACTTAGTACAGCGACTACTTTTGAGAATCTCCAAGCGCTTTACAATATTAAACAACACATAAAATCATATACAACAACATAGTAGAATAAACGAACACCATGAAATTACAAAAGAGAAATATGTTGACAATAATTAAGGAAGTAAATATTAGGTCGTTGAGTCTGCTATTGTAGTCGAAATAGATGAGTTTTAAGAACACTCTTGAATGAGATCACATTGTCTTTGTTTATATGATCAATGGGAATTTGTTCCACGAAGCCGAGCCCTGGTACACAAAAGAACGATGTTTGTATGACCTCGTTGAAAAAGTAGGAACGATGAGAATATGCGTGTTGGAAGAGGAGCGAAAAATTCTAGAAGGGGTCTACAAATTGGTGAGGTCAGATAGGTATATTGGACTGGAGCCTGCCAACGAAATATATTGTACTGAACAGAATTTATGCTTGATTATGGCTCGGACGGGTAGCCACAGTTACAGAACAATGGGGTGTGCTCAGTTCTCATACCTTAAGGATAATACGATCACCTGTGTTTCGAATTTTCGAAAGTTTCTGTAGTTTAAAGTGAGACGAATTACAATAGTCTAGTCTTGAATGTACTAAGAAAATGCAGGTGTTTCAGTGGCACCCACCAAAAGAAAATGGCAAATGGAGGTGATACGTATCAGCACCAGATATGGTGCCTTGTATATGTTCATATTAGTCCAGTGATACAAGAACATGCCAAATGCACACATAAGGACAAATGTTCATATTTAGCGGACATGAGACATCACGCCCAACGTTAACCGACGAGACTCAGTAAACATGCTGATATTTTGGTTGTGCTATGGTAGGAAGGTAGTTTAGAAGACTGTTTGGCAACCTGTTACTTACTTTGGAAGCTGGATTTTTTTAGAGTATCAGTAATTAGTTAGGTAAAGTAGATTAATAAAAGGGTTTCCAGGCACCATCTATTTAGCCGTTTACACTGAAACATTTGCCGCACGTTCTAAGTATCGATTCTAAACAAATACGACACAATGTGTCAGGTTATTTAAATATAACGTACACAATCTTCAAACAGACTGTAAGTATCTGAATTTTACTTTCTTAAAAATGTATCTACACATAAACATTTAGTTAGGGCTACTAAACCAGCAGATTTTGTTAGTATTGCATGTTTTTCTTTGAAGTGAACGTCTATTTTGGGCAGGTATATTTGACAGATTTGTGTATAGAGCGAAGGATGTTGAATGCTACTAAGTTAAAACGTGATACGTTTAGTTTCTTTGATTGAGATCTTGAATGTAAACAACCATCACACTCATCAGTCATGACACGCATTTATCCATACGTCTATCAACTGAACATGACCAGGAAGTAGTTATTATAATACTCCCACACGACCAATCAGAATTTCAATCTAATGAAGGAAATCAGCTGTCACGTACGATTTGACGTGTGGTTGGTATAGACTATATGACGTGGTTGTTGTCCCGTGATGTGTGGCAAGTGCGTATCTTTCCCGTCACCTGAATTATGATTTTCAATATCGTACACTTTTACGCTCATAACACTGGTGGTTAAGACACATGTATCATGCACAAGACTTTGCTTATATTGGTGACAGTTTACTTTGTTTTTGGTGAGTCTAATTACCGCCAAGATTGTTTAAAATTTTTTAACACACGGACAATCAGGGTCCTTTTAAAATCGTCAACTGTGACAAAACAAATTAAAGAATTCTACACTATAAAGCCAGATTATTTTGGCAGATGTAAGGAATGCGATTTTTGATTCTGTATGATGCGAAATGGGATACGAAACAAGGATAAATTTCATTATAATATACAATTAAAAAGATGTTATATTAGATCTGCGCCGAACCAGCTCAGGAAGACCATCGATAGGATTCGCAAAAGGTCACACTGATCACCATATATAGTCTTTATACGCAAGCACACATGCATCATCTATAAACCGACGAGACGTTTGAGCAAGATGGTATTAAAGAGGATGACTGGTACACGTAATGACCAAGACTTTAATTTTAGATAATTTCTAAGGAATATTATCAACATATCTAGATATG
This sequence comes from Sinohyriopsis cumingii, assembly GCA_028554795.2. NCBI lineage: Eukaryota > Metazoa > Mollusca > Bivalvia > Unionida > Unionidae > Sinohyriopsis > Sinohyriopsis cumingii. The sequence continues at coordinate 90,090,914 of CM068833.1, forward strand.
TAAATGCTTAGCGTACCAGCTGCCATTAACGTAACACAGAGGTACTTAGTAAGATAGCAACATACATACATACATACATACATACATAATGCACGCACACACACACACACACACACACACACACATACATACATACATACATACATACATACATTTTTTATATAGTTCCTGGACTTGATTGAGGGTCAAGTGAACAACGTTTTATAGGAGTAAAATGATTGGTTCTTATCAAGGGCATGCAGGAGCTATCTGACTTTTACATGTAAACATGATACGTCATCCTCTTTTTCGCAATATATTTTGTAATTAGGCATTTCCGAAATTGCGAAATACTTAGTAGTAAAAGTGATGTTGAGACAGAGAGAGAATGAGATCTCAGAGTCCAGGGCTTTTAAAAACTTGATGTCAAGTTGTTTTCTTATGTTGTGAACAGAAACGAACCTTTGAGTTATTAGTTAGTTTTTCTCCAAAACTATTTAGGACTCTCAAAGATTCATCGCTTTCTCTTGAAATACTATTGTATTCATGCAAAATTCTTGAAAAGGGACATTTAATGAAAATTCGGTTTGGATTTCCATGATCGGATGATAAATTATTGTGGTTGTACATGGAACTGTAGGCGTCAACACAATACAGGCTACAGGATACGTCATCGCCTTCCATCTTGGAATCTTCGTCGTAATTCGAACTTGGAATCATTAGAACATTTCATTATTAGGACTGCAAAATCTTTATTCGTGGATTATTCTTGTGTTAATTTTGGATTTGATTCTGGAAACCGTAAGTTCTCATATTATTTCATTTTTACAGTATTTGTCCACGGAAATAAATTATTTGTTATATTTTCCAAAGCTTGTTGTTTTCACTCTTTCTTGTGTTACTGTTTATTCTATCCTAAACATTAACACATAGGACGACTTAATTCGTATAAGAAACGTTCATTTAGCGCTCACCGTTACGGATCACTGCCATCTCACCTCTGCGTGGTTTGTAGTCTCAGGCTCGGCCAGTGTGGGCACGTTAGAAAGCTTGCCAGTAGCTTCTAGTGGGTCGGTGTTTTTTTCCGGGGTTTTACCGGTTTCTTCCTCCACAATTTATACTGGCCACCACGTATAGCCTATCTTGTGCTGAAAAATGGCATTAAACCCTATAACAGCATACATACATACATACATACATACATACATACATACATACATACATATGACGAATTAATTCTCATAGGAAATATTTATTTAGATTTGAAACCAAGTAATATGCGATTTCTTGGACTTAAACATTTCAAACGATGTTATTGCCTATCTCATAAGAAAGTGAAACTATATGTCATACTTGTTAAATATATTATATATTAATTCTGCGGGAAAGAGACTGACGACAGAACTTTTTTAGGTGGCCATATGCTACCCGCAATGTTTTCTTTGAGACAGTGATTGACACTTTAGAGAGTGATTGACACTTTAGAGAGTGATTGACACTTTAGAGTTGTGAGACGGGATTGACTTATTCAAACAGGATGATGACATATGCCTAAAGACACTTCTTGGAGGCAGGGTTGAATGTATGGCTAAAGACACTTCTTGGAGGCAGGGCTGAATGTTATATACTAATGATGATGTTGGTGACGGCTGGCGGTATAGACCCATTTTACAATTATAAAAGGAATGCCCTGTTTAAAAACAACACGTACTAGGATAGCAGCGAAAAAGTAGCATATTATCGTTTAATGAAACCAAATCGTACAAAATATTTCCATAAAAGCCCAACCCATGGATATGTAATGTCCTCTGGTTTACATGTTGTAATTATTGCAACATATGATCACCGCATGTTTTCTTTATACATACTGATTTTGTTCTCTGTTATTCCTACTGTGAATAAAGTCTCACCGTCTTATTAATCATGATTTTGTTTCTTGCACAAAGCATATTTGTAAGTCGTCGTTTCATACATATAGCATGATGCAACGAGGAAGATTTCGATTTTTTTTTTACTTTCTTTAATCTTACACGTATATTTGCCCTAAGACACATTCCGCTTATTATATAGTTTGTGTAATTCAAGAACAATGTTCATATTATAAAGTAAATCTCTTCACAATTAGCCACATTTTTCTGCTACTGTCTGTATATATATATATATATATATATATATATATATATATATATATATATTATTGTTAAATATCATCGCATCCACGACGTAAATGTCGACATAATGACAGTTTTATACTAAACTTAGTGGAAAACATCCGATATATATCTAAAGATACATTTCCAATGGTCATACCTAATTAGATACCACAACTTGCAATTATGATAGCTGATTCAAATTCTGCATTTCAGTTTCTGGTTTATAATGTTATTATGTCCAGTGTTCCAGGATAACGCATTATGATGGATATACTAACCTGATGCTTTTTATGTTTGCTAGGAAATAAAGTCACAAACACACATTCATGCATGCATGCATGCATGCATGCATGCATCCATCCATCCATCCATCCATACATACATAAATACATATGTACATACACAATCCCCGTTCAATATACTCGTTAGGTGCTAGTTCTAGGATAAGGTACCGACCATTAGATTTGTTACGGTGGTGGGTGTAAGATAATGGGTTAAAGGGGTGAGGGTGGGGTGGAGTGGACTGGGAATTTTCAATTTTATTCCTATCGTATAATTATCCAGAAAAATATTCTTACTCTGATTTGTACAAGGATGAACTGGCATTATTTCCAATTTACACTTATATTATCAGTTAAATATTTTTCATTCTACCTGAATGTAAGAAAACCTTCGGTATTTACTAGACAAAATTTCGAGTTCGACCCTGGGCCTTCGTTCACCAACACAAGTGAAATATTATCGTACATCGGTATCTCATAGGATGATTCCACCCTACGGACATAAAGTTTGCTTAACACATCCAGCGAAGCCACTTGTCTTTCGCAAATTTCTGACCCTCAGATATACCTTTTGATTGTATTGTTCATTTAATAGGTTGACCGCTGGGTCGGAGAACTCTATCCCAATGTCATTTTTTTTAATTAAACATTCCTGGTTATCAATTAATCTATTAAATAATTTTTACCTTTTTGATTTAATTTAGCAGTTTGTTTTTCAATGATCTTATGAATTTCAACTATTTGCTTGAAAGCATAAATGGAAGGATTTTGCGTGTTTAATATACAAGTGTAAATATAATTTTTAGCCCATATAAGTAAGAGATTACACAAAATGTTCAACTGTTCACTTAAAATATATATGTCGCTTTTGCACAAAGGTACAACATTTGGACAACAAGGTGCAAACAATTTAGTAAAACGGTACCAAAACTTTGAAGTAATATTGCACTCGTAGAATAAATGTTCAGTACTTTTGTTCTCACACTTCCAGAGAGTGCATTTATCGTCATCTAATATGTTAATTCCATTAAATTTGTTTTTAGTTAATATTGTTCTATGAATGAATTTAAAAGAGAAAAGAGATATACTTTGCTTTTTAGTACAATATTTCGTCCGGCTCTAAATCATAGACCACTCGAACCAGGTCATTTTATATCAATTTGTGTGTCTTTCATGTCGTAATAATTATTTCAAACATATTCATTTTACCCTTTTGGATCAAGACGGGCACATTAGTGATCTTTCGGATGAAATATTAATGAAATAACTTTACATTGAAGATCGATCTGAGAAAATAATGACAGACGTACGTGAACGTATCGAACCCGTGAGCGTAGTTAACAAGAGAAAACCAGTTTACGCGACATGTTATGGAACTGGTCATGGTGATGTTGCTCGTGGATTGCTTACAGATGCAACTAAAGTGTTCGGGACTCAGACCACGCGCGCTGCACCAATCGCTAAGCAAATTGTAATGCGAGTTGTTGATAGTGTCGAAAGTGTTATTGTGGATCGGATGAAAAACATGGGTTTGTCAGCGATTCAATGTTTCAATGATTAGTGACCCGTGAACCACGAAATGTTGAACCAAAGGTTCCTGGTACACTCCCATGGACAGAACTAATGCCGTGTGTTATCGTTTATGCAATCTGGAACCGCTTCAATGCTGTCGTTTCTTGCATTTACCACAGATGCGCACTCATCATCTTGCATTGTGGGACAGTGTACATGGCAAATAAGCACTCAACATTGTATTACAGCACAAAAACACGCATTCGTGTTGTTTCAAAACATAACGTGAGGCAATGACAATGAGCAAAACAAAATGGTTTTGGCCACTTACAAGTGAGTGAAGTTTCTTTGCGAGTAAATGGTCATCAGGAACTCTCTGAGGAAATTCAGCGTAACTATATGGAGTCCATATATATATATATATATATATATATATATATATATATATATATATATATATATATATATATATATATATATATATATATATATATATATATATTGTCATTTTAGCAAATTACGTCAAATATTATTAATTGTAATCGGCAGCCTGGCCAAACAGTTATATTACGTAAAGAACCCTACACCGGTCTTCGAAAATATTTTGTATTTACAACATCAATATCACTGGCGGCTAAAGAAGAAATTCATTTGGACGCATTTCACCTCTATTCATACGGACACTTAACCGCCTTTGGTGTTTCTGCTTATGATTAGAATTTATCATTGTTTATACGTGATGGATGACCGCGGAGATGAGGTCGCGGAATTTACCGACCGGGTGATGGACCGAGTGTCAGCCGATGCTAACATTAATTATAAGACTGTCACACTTGTAGACGAATATACGCGTCAAAACGGCGGTACCAGACCCTTTTATACACTGAAATATAATCTTTATAAGCATTAAGAAAAATTGATAATTTTTGTTTGAACCACCCAGGTGTGTACATGCCAATTCGAGGTCATCTAGGTGTTATAGCATTAACACGTGATAATGCTTTTTTACGAATGAAGCAACAGGTGCAAAAACTCGAGATTGTTTCTAGAATGACAAAGTGCTATTCACCGATATATCCATCCCAGTTACGTTCAAAGATGAATAATTTATACCAACAGACTCAGATAAAAAGAGAAAGATCTCGGCTGTTATTCAACAAGGAAGCACTTTTTTGGGTAACAGTTATTGGGCAAGACGATATTTAGATACGAAGATTCGGGCGCATTCGGTGTATTCTTAACTTAAAAGGGCGCTAAATCACCATAACGCTAAATCGCCGAAGATTTAAATATTCATGATGCAGAGATTTATTGTAATTGTGTGACAGTTGTACCAGTACAAATGGGTAATGGTTTTGCACCTGGATGTAATGAGTTCGGACATGACCTACCTATGCTGCAGTTGTACTATGCGATTATATTATTAATAGAACAACTATGATGGACAATAAATGTTACAGACGCGGAAACATAATCGAAGCCGAACAACAGCTGTGTGAAATAACCCAAAAGAACTGCGTTGATTGAGAAGTACAAATGCGAGTGTTTGGTTTTATATGCTGTTTCTGGTCTTTCAGCAGCAGCATCTGCTGTTCTTGGTATGATTGGAATCAGAGCAACGACAACTATCGTAGGTGTACCAATCGAAATTAGTGTCGGGCCTATGTCAATAGTACCCGGTGTCTGGCGTTGCCAGCAACTTAATTTCGATATGATTGCATTAACGGAAACGTGTCTGTGACGAACAGCTTGTAGTGGCACAAAGCATCTCAACACGACTGGTAAACTGTATTTGATGGCAATCGATGTTAACATAATTAGCATGGCCGAGTTCGAAATTATATTGGCGGAAATGGAAAATCATCGACAACTCCGAGCACAGATAAGAAACCTAGCAATTGGTGCTCTGCAGACATTAAAATTCGAGAAAACAACATTCACTTTCCTGGATTAGGCATCCACGTGTTGCGTATTGTACGTCCTTTGCCTGCCAAATGGGGGACATTGATGACTGGTCAGTCTCCAAAGTGGAAAAATGGGAAGTTCTCCATTATGATACTACTGAATTACCTTTTGTCTGTTCTGTGTTGGACCCCTCTCCTAATACGGCATCAGTAAGTTTAACTCTAATTCCTACTTTATATGTTTTAATAATTTAAATTTGTATCTATGAGGATAAGAGAAAATTCAATTTTGAAAGTTAATGTACAACATCAAAAATTATTTGCATATATTTTTAATGCAAAGGAAGCGTTGTCTTTTGGAAAGTACTTAAATATGAAATATTTATCTTGGAAAAATTAGTGTAAGATTTTCTTTTAAAATCAAAATCACTTCTCTTAAACGCTTTAATCTACAATTTATATTTTTACTTTTCCATTTATCTCATTGCTGCTTGTGAAATTAAGACTAAATTTAACGATAACATTTGTGTGTTGCAATATACAAGTTGTTGTCAAACTGGTGAAATTCAGCGTGGTTCCCATTTCCGGTACCGTGTAGACCGATGTGAAAAGAAGTCGCATATATTTTATCCAGTCATGAATTAATCTAATCATTTTGGCCTTTGCTATAAGATGGGTATTTAAACATTACGGATTTACTACACATTGTCTAACTAACTCGATACCGCTCCGGCGTCTGCCTCGGATGCGGGAGGTCGCGGATTCGAACCCCGGCCGAGTCATACCAAAGACTTACAAAAATGGTACTAACAGCTGCCTCGCTTTGCGCTCAGCATTAAGAGGTCAGTGTTAGGACTGGTCTGCCTGGTGTCAATATAATGTGACTAGGTGGGACATCATGTTACAAGTCTGCAGCATGAACACCCAGTGCTAGACATCACTATAAACTGTCACACTGCAGACATCGTAGAGATATGACTGGAAAATTGATAAAGCTACGTTAAATCTAAATCACACACACACACACACACACACACTATCTAACACGTTTCTTTAACACGCTTTGGAGACGGTGTGAAATAGCATTAGCGCTCATTGTTCATAACCTCCCATATCCCAAAACATGCCAACATTTGCATCTTATGTGTTGCAAAGTTGTGTAGCTAGTATTCCGTTTCATAGGAAAACTGAGCTTACTTAATGAGAGACAATCAAACCTCGAAGGCCCATATTGAACCACGTACAACGATAGTAATATGATCACCACATGGCGATTAAATACCCCTAATTTAATACAGTAACATTGCAAACTGGCTTTGAAGTACAATATGTGAATTTGATATGTCTTGCGTTGCGTCCAGTGATACGTTTGATGAAACCAGGTGTTAAGAAACGTGCAGTATTATCACAATGATATTGCTTTATTAACCTTAATAACACTTTTGTCATGACATCTGATAAAGCTGGAATCAACACAGAAGAAATATAAAATTATTTATCGTTGATGCTATATTCAAATCCAAGTGGCCATTTGCAAAGATTTATTAGTGACAGCCAATGTGACCCATCCCCGTGATTTCGAGTCGTCTACCACTACCGAGCGTTGACAGACCAGAGAGAGAGAGAGAGAGAGAGAGAGAGAGAGAGAGAGAGAGAGAGAGAGCGGATGGGTTTTCACTAAAACAAGTCATGTATATAACATCCCTTAGTTTTAGATAATGAGTGTTAATAATGATAATAATAATAATAATAACCATCTAACTTTTTTAAAATCTTCATTATAATCGTTGAGATGAAAGGTTCAAAGAACAGATACAGCACACGATGTGACATGTTTTGGCAAAATTAAATGAATTGGGTAGTAGTGATTATACCATTTGGTTGTTGGATTTCGTACTGGCATTTACAGACCAAACGTACAAGAACTACATAAATCATCATTTAACTTTCAGTTAATTTCATATACGAATGCTCTGAAATGACGGTTTAGTACCTTTGTCTGATAAACTAGCTTTAACCTCTAAGATTAATAACATTAACGTAAAGTTCTAATTTAATATGCACAAATCTTATCATTCACCCCAATCATCACAGGAGATGCGATACATGAAAAGCGAATGGACCATAATACATTTTTTACTCCAAAGTATTGTTGCATCTACAACAATTAATCTATTAGTTGCGATAACAAATACCATTACAACCACGGCACTATTGTTATTCAACACTGGGAAACAGTGTCATTTTATGCAGTTTACAATATGGCAGCATACGTTCAAATATAGGATGTGTGTGGGTTTTTAATATTATTGATATTGTTAAAGCAAATCAGTAGGTTCTATGTTTCCTGTATCCGAGGTATGCATCTACAAACAGATCTAGTATCGCAGTCCGTTACAACAGAAATACGACATTTCATACAAATGTGATACATGTATAAATAATTCCATTTTTATGAATTGACTGAGTTTTCTACGTTTTGATTGGATGTAAACGATCACGTGATACTTATTCGAATTGTTGTTTACACATCGGTGAATTCTGCGGACTTCTTTTAGGTTTCCGGTGTCCAGATTATTTGATGTTGATCTGTATCTCTATCAACGCCTTACACCCTCATAATGACAACAAGATCCCGCCCACTCACTCCTGTGATTTCCGATAACAAAATGACAAGCCACATATTAAAATCGACCATTCATTCCAACACTCACCCCTTTTGCCGAAGAAGGCATATGGCAGGCTTTAGAAACCAATCTTCGGAAATTATTGCATTTCGCCTCGACAAGCTCGGGGTCATATGTCAACCAAAGGATGTCACCAAAAATGGACACGATTTTGCTTTTGAAAGATCGAAATGCGTAGAAAGTAACATCGACGTTGCTATAACAACACGTGCCATACGCAAGCGAAATGTTTGAAAAAAGGAATATTCCTGATTTAAACGCAACAACCATTTGTATTTATTAAAATATTGATCATACCATTATATCACTGGCATGATCCGCCATGACATTCTACCCCGTATCGCTGTATAGAATCGATGAATCTTGGCTAGCGAGGATGGCTATGTGTTCTATAGTAGTTAAGAGGCTTATGAAAGAAAACGTACATGTACATAAAAGTGAATGTTTTGTTTATTAAATATGCTGATCAGATGTTAGAAGGAAGAAAATTGGAATTATAAGGATTAAATGATCATGGCAAGGTAATTATCGATATGTAAATTTTGCCTAATCACTCACAAAGTAAATAAAGTCCGAAGGACTTTGTGTTAACTTGAATCCTATATTGGTGATCAAGATTGTAACAGTGAGTTACACGCCATGACAAGGTTCCGAAAATATACTGCATGCTCAAGAGCGAAAATACGTTATACTATTATGGAACATGGCATAATCTATAGCATGATAATGCAAATTGTGATTTCTCTGGCTGCAGAAAGAACATAAATAAATCCAATCAGTTAAACTTCCAGTAAACACTATCACAAATTCTGACGAGCTTTTACAGAAGCTGATAAACAATCTCAAACAACATGTAATAATAAAAAATCTTTGTTGAGAGCCAAGAACAAGACAGTAGCAGCTGGAATAGTTAATTTGGCTTTTTTCCGGAGACAGGTTTGCTCCGAAGTTTGACTTTTACATTGTTAATGTTGTCACAAAATTGTTTTCCCAAACATTTGTAAATATCTAAAAAGATATTTACTTAGGCTTTTTGCAGCACTTCAACATTCTTTGTTTACAGTAATATTGGTTATAGCTCAGCAAAATATTATTCAATTTCTATATTGAATACTATATACTCTAGAGGTGAAACATTTCTTATCCGAATATATATATATATATATATATATATATATATATATATATATATATATATATATATATATATATATATTAATCGCATTCAACACTAAGGTTGCTTTTGTTCCTTTTTTTAATTTTGTTTGGGTCATATATGTTTCCAAAGAAACAATTATTGTCTGTGTTTATTATAACGTTGAATAAGGGTTGCATGTTGTAATGTTGTATTGTCTGACAGTAACTGTCATACTGTTGTGTTGATTTCCGTGTCTTTTATAACATTTGCGTCATCATCCATTTTTTTTTTCTTTCATCGAGACTAGTGAGAAATATAATTAGGTTCTACAAATTTATACGAACTACAACCAGTTTGATATGGTTTCATTAATTATTCGTCTTATTTGCGGTAGTACAATGTGTTTTGTTTGTTTCTGAGCTACCAATGAGCCTTGATCGATGCATACTAACTTTAGTAACTACGTAAGGCATATTTCGTATTTTCGTTATATTCATTCGCAATACAGTTTGGCAACATTATTGTTTTTAACCGTTGAAGTGCCTACCCTCGTATGTGTTATCAATCGTAATGGTAAATATGAATCATACATGTCTGATAAAATCTTCGTTTACTCACTTAAACAGGATATACCTTGCCGATCGATGCAAAACATGCTTTGAAACAAATGATTATCAAACAAAAAATATGTTGGAGGCAAACTTGAGAAAAGCATGATTTCTCCAGAATCCATAGAGAAATTGAACATTATTAGACCTGGAACATACAAAAGTATAACAGGCAGAAGGGGTGAAATAATGTTAATAAAGAATTGGGTATTAGTATATCAAAGCAAATCTAACACGGGCAGATTAATATCAAAATCCTTATAATAATAACACACAAACCAGTTTAATATTTAAACCCTGACACAAATAACATTCTTAATACATCATTCCTCATATTATTAACGTACTTAAGATCTAACGCCTACTAAAAACTAACCGACTTAACATCTAGCTCCTCATAAAAATAATATGCATAACATCTACATTCTCAGTAAAGTAACATGCTTACTATTTCAGTCCTCATAAAATAACATCCTAATTTGCAAATACTTATAAAAGTGCATGATCAATATCTAAACCCTCATACAAATACCATGCTCCATAGGTACATCCCCATACAAATAACATGCTCAATATATAAATCCTCACACAAATACAATGCTCAATAGATACATCTTCATACAAATTAACATGCTTAATATATACATCATCATACACATACCATGCTCCATAGATACATCCTCATACAAATAACATGCTCAATATATAAATCCTCATACAAACAATATTCTCAATATCTAAACCCTCATACAAATACCATGCTCCATAAATGCATCTTCATACAAATAACATGCTCAATAGATAAATCCTTATACAAATACCATGTTCCATAGATACATCCTCATATAAAGACCATGCTCCATGGATACATCCTCATACAAATAACATGCTCAATATATAAACCCTCATACGAATGCCATGCTCCATATATACATCCTCATACAAATAACATGCTCAATAGATAAATCATCATACAAATAACATACTCAGTATCTAAACTATCATACAAATACCATGCTTAATAGATAAATCTTCATACAAATACCATGCTCAATATCTAAACTCTCATGCAAATGACATGCTCAATAGATACATTGTCACAGAAAGAGATAAATCCTCATACAAGTAATATACATCGTAAGGAGAGAGAGAGAGAGAGAGAGAAGTTGTGGCAGAGATATTACAAGTTCTGGAGAATCTTACAGAAATAACGCCAATCGAAGCTCAGAATCATCCAATAGCTTCAATAATTTGGGTTATCAAAACTTTCTTAAAATGAATGCATTGTACAACAGAGTTCCATTTAGTGGACGGTAAGACAGTGGTTCCCATCAAAGAACTCCCCATGTACTGCTTTGCATGTTCACACTCTGATTAGCAAATTATTGCGTGCTATTTTGTATCCAGTTTTTGGAATGTTATTTAACCGCTGAAAATCTATGGTGATTATAAGATATTTCAGTCAATAATCAATCTTTACTATTGCAGAAAAGTATGGAGGATGTGTCCAAATTTGGAAGTTGTGCTCTTTCAGGAATTTTGTCATGAATGTATACTTATGGGCCAGTATGCTATCATGGATTGGCTGGATAATGACACGTGCAGCGTCAAACTGAGGTACATAGGCAACTGCGCTTTTTGCATCGAGAAAACAAAATGCTTATTAAACTCTCTTCACTGTTCGACTGTGTCGAGCGAATTTTGACTTCTCTTCATGTGCTTCGATCCAAGGTTTATTATTTTCTCTTGAGGCTTGTTGAGAAATGTAAGTCCCTGTTTCATCACCTGTTAAAATCTCGTTCAAATTTCTCTTTCGTATCATTCTAGTCATTGTCAGTTTCACCCAGTGTCTTTTGTAATATCCGTCAAAATGTGCTGGATACATTTTATACAATCTGAGCTTGAAACAATTTTTATTATATGAAATCACTTGAAGAATTATTGGACATTATTATATAAATATCTTTCTAGGTTTATCGACCATCTTCATCAAGTGACTCCTTCATAGGAGCCATTTTCCGCTCATCATTCGTAGACAACATTCTTCCAGAATGTGAGTCATCCTCCATGGATTGATTATCATATTTACCAAAGATGAAATCACCTCACAATACTGCGATAAAATAATACATTTCATTGGTCAATGTAATCGAATTAGACCCTGTTACCAGTCATAAGTACCAAAAGTGCATTGGTTTTATAGCGTGCTCATTTCTCGGTTGTTATAATTGGTTTCATCCGATACAATTGCTTCACCATTATTTACCTTTATTAGTGCACACACATATCTCTGCACGTGCCTGGCATGCTGTGTGTGCCGCTGCAGACAATTTTATAAAACGTACATTTGCATTTCGTCACGCATTACATTTATTGACAAGTTCAAGGAAATAAAAATGATATATTGGGAACGTTGCAGATAACCTCATATATTTTTGTTTTTCACTTTCGTTGTTTTTAGATTAACCCGACTTTGTAAGTTTACGTCGTCGTGTCAGATAATTTAGTATTTAGCTTCAAACATGAAATAACTTATAATTTGATTATAACAATCCGACACGCTCATTGTTTTATCCATATGCCACCTTTTCGTACATATAAATGTTATATCCAGATCTGTTATCCAACACTTCCACCAATTGTTGTCGTTTCAGTAATAAGGATTACGCGTACCATTATGATAGTATTGCTGAAATGTTTTAGTACGTTCAGAAAGCAAAATCTTTTGTTACGGCGCAACACAGATATAAAACAAAAGGTGTAGTTATTTCTTACAACTCTTCAAGTTTCACCACAATCACGAAATGTGGCACAATACTTTGTTTTCAAATATGTCTCCAGATACGTTCATGCAAGAACCTACAAGTTTTACGATATTCTCTTAAAATAAAGTGTTTGAAAATGTAATAACTGCCACATGTAGTAAATCCTCGACAATCTGTGATAATGCAATAGGCACACTCCAAAGGGTTTGTTATTATAGCTGAGAATAAGCAAAAGCAAATCACTTTGGCGTCTTTTCACTTTCTAAAACTGATAGCTATTAGTTCTTCAGAGATCAGATAGACCTTACCAAGACGATTTTGTACACATTATGTTTTGCAACGTAGGCCGTCCAAATAATCATATTACTAAAACTAGTTCTGCGTTTGTGTCTCGTTTTCTCATTGTAATATGTAAAATGATTATCTTACCCATTTAAGTTTGATAATGAGGATGTATTGGCAAAATTGTTGAATGATCTCGCTTAGTTAAAGACATGTGGATGTAATCTTTGATAAACTGACTTAATGACCGTCAGAGCTGATAATTAAGAGGTAATGTGGTAAGCTAGCAGCTTCATGTCTGCCATTTGGTTACAATAAAATGTTATATTCCAATCAGGACAGTATGCCTGCTCAAACAAAATGTTTCAGAAATACCTCTATAGAAGCTTAGAGTCACATTCATGCGTAACATGGTCATGGTGGTTTTAGTCAGTAGGTATCCGTTCCCATCTTGCAAAATAACAACAGTTGCTATTTGACAGCTAAAATAACTTCCATCTCTTCATTCGATATTTAGGTAATACAATAATCAAGTTTCTCATATATGCCACCACTAAATTTAACTGGAGTCGAAATTGGTTTCAGGTGCATCATTTAATTATTTACTTGAAATGGTCGTGCCGAAGCATGTTGTACTATTATTGTATAATGACGGGTAGTTCTGGGTGAAAGTTCTCCAAGCTATGTTTTGCTTACATTATTTCTGAAAACAAACATTAGTAGATATTATCCTGCCATAGCAGTTCACATCATGCCATGGTCATTCAGCTGGATTTTATTTTGTAAAATAAACAATTTTTTCTGCCTTCCCCCTCTCTATTTTTCCAGCACATGCGTGCATATTTGTATGTTTCTGTGTTGTGTAATTCACTCTCCATTGTTAAAATCTGTAATATCGATTTTCGTTTGTACCATAGGGTTCGCTTTGAGGCCAAGCTCTTTGGATTTTAATAGTTTGACCGCCACAATTTAAGTAATCCATGAGATGGGTTAATGGAATAAGAGCAAATTATACATTAGGAGAAAGGAGAAAAATTGTAAGGTATATTTGGTACGTCTGTGTAATATATCTAGAATATTTAATATAAATTTCTTGTCAAAGTAATAACTGATTGAAGTTACCCTTATAAGCAATTACTTCATAACGGAAAGAAAGTATCAATAGTGAGAAGACTTTATTCATAAAATAAAACAGATGTAAATGATTTTCATGTGTCAAGAAATGTTTAACACAGAGAACATATAAACGTACATAGTTACTTCTGTCTAGCTTTGTAACAGCTTACGATAGGTAAGTCCTTCACATATCCATACAAAGGACGTCAATACAGTTCTGCATTTCACGAAAATATTTATAATTTGATACAATTAGGAAATATATTCTTGGTACCGCATAGCTGTGTACATGCAGCATGTTCAACGGTAGAAACCGTTGTCATAGTCACATTAATAGCGAATATCACTCAAATATGAACTGCATTGTGAATATTTACAGATGATTTACAAAACATGTGGCTGGCTCTAAACATTTTAGGCTTTTAAACATCAACACATTTATTGTTGTTGTTGTTGTTGTAGGTTTTAACGCCATTTTCAGCACACGATAGGCTATGCTTGGCGGCCAGTATTAATGGTGGAAGAAGAACCCAGGAAAACCCCGGAAAGAACCACCGACCCACGAAAAGCTACTGGCAAGCTTTCTCACATACCCACATTGGCTGAATCCGAGACTCGAACCCACGCAAACAGAGGTGAGATGGCAGTGATCCGTAACGGACAGCGCTTTAGACCACTCGGCCACTCGGGGCCCCTCAACACATTTGTACCGATAAAACAACCTAATACTTTTACAGTTTATGTACACAATTAACTGGACAAAAATTAAAAATTATAAACAAACCGCAGCGAATAAGGAATTCTACTTTGATTAAATGGACCAAAGGTAACTAATAAAACGACATGCTTAGTGGTCTCTCTAAAATATGCGATAAAGTACCTAAGTTCTTTTTGTCAGTCATTCGCAAATCAAGCTATTGATTCATGTGGCACTAAATGCTTTTCCATGAATATGAAAATGATATTCCACAAGCATCTTTTAGTGATGATTTTAAATTATAATATTTTATTTGAACGTAAATTATCATGTTTTGTTTTAACCTCTCCCCTTATGGCAATTGAAGAAAAAAAACTGTTAGAAAAAATCATATAGGAAGGCGAGCACATCTGTTTAATTCCAATATACGCTTTTGGCTGTTTATTTCAGCAGGTGATTCGTTAATATTACTTCAGTACAACAGATTTCAAACCTAAATGTTTACAGCTAGTAATATGTATTATACTCTCCGACGCCGAATAGTTAAGACATTTACTTGGAAAAAAAGAAAAGATTTTCAAATTATCAAATAACAATAAATAGTATGACCAGTATCGATTACAACAAGCAGAAGAGTTCTTCATGGCATGATGGTCATTCTTTGATGTGTCCAGTGTGTATTGCTTAATTGTGGATCACACGTGTAACTAGAATCTCCAGGATTCGCTTCATTTGCTGTATATCAGTTTCCGTCAATTATGCAAGACTGTGGCTGGCAAAATTAAAAACAAAATTGTAATAATGTATATATAAAGGCATGCCTAGCATACCCTTCTATAATCTCGATACCATCATAGATTAAAGTAGTTATCATAAAAAACAATAAAGGTCAAGTGTTAGCGACTATTTAGTATTAAGTGTTGGCGGCTATTTAGTATTAGGTGTTGGCGGCTATTTAGTATTAGGTGTTAGCGACTATTTAGTATTAGGTGTTGGCGGCTATTTAGTATTAGGTGTTGGCGGCTATTTAGTATTAGGTGTTGGCCTCTATTTAGTATTAGGCTTCACGATTGAGAAAGTTATCTCTGATAGAAGGCCTCATTTGTGTGTATCAAAATTATTTGTAAATATGATTTTACCATGATTGTGATGAGAGGTTATTCACAAAGCAGTTTTCAAACCATTCGTGAAATATGCTTCTGAATAATGTAACAATGTTTATCATACTTTCTAACTAACATGCCTTTGATTTCAGTATAAAGTTAAACTGACGTACCTTTATCTTACAGGTAAAGTTTGCATCACAATATAGACAGGCAGAGTCGTAGACTATAACGGTCTTATTCTGGCTGTACCGTTTAAGGGTATATCGTTATGGAGAATGTATAAGCAATCGTCGATTTGTCTACAAAGGAGGGAAATTCATACATGTGTTAAGGAGTAAGTCATACACGTCATAATATAATGTAGAGATCTTTGTATAGAAAAACATCATTGGTCAAAATATCATCTGTTTATTTTAAAACGTTAGAGCAACACCATAAGTATCAAGATGAAATCAAACTCTGAAAGGTATATAATGTGTCACAGGACTGTTACGTTATAAATAAATATCCAACCTTACAAAATCTTTTCATAGCACACGTCATAACTATAGACTATCCAGTGAAATCTTATTAGAATATTTGCCATTATACACGGTGTCTCTGTAGTTAGTGTACTGAACTCACGACCGAAAGGATGCGGTTAGTAATCCTACCAATGGGCCAGCCTCGGTTAGTTACCGTGGCGTGTCATTGGGCAAGGCACTTTTCTCAGCAGCCTCGATACTAAATAACCTACGTATGTGTGTGCTTTGAGTCAGTTTAAAATTATTTGTGTAGTGATACCACTTTAGTAAACATCAGGTCACAAGGAACCACTATTTAACACTAGGTACAGATTTAACCCCTTAAATCATTCAAACTTAAATGGTAGATTATGGCTTATCCAAACATAATGTTTCCATATAGCATACACAAAACAGCACAGTATTTATGTCATACAATACAATCTGTGACCAGCTATCGTGTTGAAAATATCTAAAAGAACATACTATTTGGTTTTGCTTGGTGTTTTCTCACCTAAGGAAACTACGAATTCTATAAAGCATCAGTATTACTAACACCAATGAGCGGTTTGAATTTTCTATCGCAAACGTGCAAATAGCCTATTAATACCCTTTACCGGTTTCGGAAACGCCAACAGTCGGCCATTTCTCGCGATTCCTTTATTGTGCTGAATGACTAAGGCACATATTGCACCTCGATAGATATCACCAGCATGGGCTAGTCAGCAGTTATTGACCAACAAACTAACTGAATGGAAACCAACGTTTGTCTGGCCATTACTATAAAAAAATAGGACCACTTAATCAGCCATACACTATTTTGCAGCAAACTGTAATCTCACCGTTTACAAACATCCTTGCTGGTAAGAAACAGCCAACATTGGTTGGAGTTATGTAATCATCATCCGTGTGAAATACTTGCCATGTCTCCTCAAAGGATCCGTTGTTAAACTGGAAAGGAGAAAAACCAACATAAAATGACATGGAAATATGGTTAATCGCTGAGCAAGTAGCCGATGTTTGCTCACCAATGCCTCTTTATATTTGATCCATAAAGATCATGAATAAACATTTTGAAATAATTTTAACCTCAGATAACGACGTGCTCGTGAGAAGAAAAAAAACGCGATAATAAGGTACGATGGATACTTTATAAACTGCAACATACTCCTTTGATGATCCAGCACCCTCGCCCTAATGTCCTCCCTGGAACTATATCTACTGGTGTTAACTGAAACACTAATTGCGGTTCAACTGAGTAATGTGTGAAAACTGATTCAGACGATATTGTTAGTACGGTGTTATTTTCTTCTTCAAATTAACTGTTGCTATAAAAGTATGAATAATAATAATAATAATAATAATAATAATAATAATAATAATCAAAAACATAGTTTTCAAAATAAAATTCGACAAAATTTATTGAAAGGGAAAATCAGTTAGTGTAAAGTTGTTCATCCTAATATGATACGCCGCAAACGTGTTTTAAATTGACCATATAATTAATATTTCAAACCATAAAATAGATATTTAATATTTAGCCTCACTTCAAATCGTAAACTATGCTTTCTAACATTCTGTCATGTTATGCAATACAGCAAATGTGACATAGTACACATGTTTTGTCCTTGGGTTCATTATTGTTATGAGCTCGTTTCATAGCAACTACCTTTGCAGTATCTATATCTATAATACAAACTAATGAGATCTCTTGCAAAACTTGTTACTTTCATCAACACGAACTTCTCCCTCAACTAGAAAACGCGACAAATGCAGACAAGATGGTATTTAATAAATGGTGCGACTTGTTGAACAACATCATTGTAGGAGAGAACATGGAACATCTTCAAGCTTTCTTACAAGATGACAGCTGGTATTTGCACCATCAACAAAATTGGAACCCGAAACGTACACTGCCTCACATGGACTCTTCTTTACGTCACACTGATCTCCACTGGAATGATATAGTATAACAATTTCGTTACAATTGCGGATGTCTTGATAAACTTGGATTTAACTGACCAATACATATCCGAGTGTTTTTCATAATATATTTTTTTATGACATAGCCATATATAGTTTTATTGATACACAGTAATCCGTCTAGCTAAAAAGTGATATGTGCATGCAATATATGTTTTGAATTTCTTTGCCAACTTAAGCTTGACTGATCATTGTATATGGCATTTACAACCACATTTACTAACATATAAATTCACACAACGATTGAGGGTCTTGTTCGTTATCATTTTTGCAATCATTTATTAGTGAAATATTTCCGGGAATCATTACCTTAATATATTGTTAATGAAAGGTGCTTTTGAAGAATCTAACAAGCAGTCATGACCCACAAAAATGTTGTTGCACACACACGTTCCGTTGGTACAATTTCCGCTTCCGGAACAGTATCCGGGACACTGTAAGTCTTGTATGAAATCTTGAGTTGAATTTGCAGACAACAATAATTGTATCTTTTATCATAAAACCCTTGCATTGACCCACTGATGTTTGTGCTGCTACCTGTGCCAACTTAATATCATCTGATATCTGGAATTAAAGAGCAATGCTAACACATGTTATTTGTTTTTATGACTATGACTTCAAATGTCAGATGAAAATAGTGCTAATGTTTATAATGAATAAATTGCCGAAGACAATTTGAATATTATGTTAAATATGGCTTTTCAAACAACAAGACAGTCACATTCATAACATTCATTGAACATTTTCTGTATATATGTATATGACTTTTTGTGGTTTACTATTATAAGTATTAAACAGCACTTTTAGTTTGGCTTTTATATATTACGAGTGAGATATGATTTCATGTTTGCATGTCTTTCTCAGTTCGTGCATTTATAACATTTTGAACTCGCTGCTCTACTTAAACAGGATGTTTGTCCTCGAGATACTACAGCGTGATCGTGGTCTCGTCCTGTCCGTTACGTATCTCCACATATTTAATCAGTTTGATAGACAAAGCGAGAAAACAAAGTTGACACCAATGTGTTGAATAAGAAAACAAAGTTTCATTGGTCTGACAAATATAAGAAAGTTTTTGAAAAGTTAAAGGCCATTCACAAAAGTGCACCGGTTGTTCCAGCTCAAGATTTCAATCTCTAAATTAAAATGTCAGTGGATGCAAGTGATATAGGTGTTGGTAAAGTATTGATACAGGAAGACTATCATACAGGTTAGATAATTTTTAATTCGTACTATACGGAGATTCGAACAAAGGTACGCGGGTAAACGGCACCCATTGCCTTGCCTACACACACGATCCCATATTCCCTCACAACTAGGTACACATCACCAAAAAATGATGTTACTCAATCGGTGTATATGCACTTGTGTGTAGCAGACACACTCTGTAGAGTACGAATTAAACATTGTATTAAAATAATTGTTATGCCTACTATTAGCAAGCATTCTTCTCTAGAATCCAGGGATAGCTCTTTCCGTTCTGTCTGGTGTATATTTATAATTCTCTATAAGTAATTCTATATACTATGATTTCTTCCATAAGAATCCGGAATCACTGTGTAGATTGATGAGAATTAATTATTAGGTCGACATGCGAGTGTGTCTGCTACACGCGAGTGCCTTTAACACCAATTTAGTAGCATCATTTTTGGTGATGCGTGCTTAGTCGTGAGGGAATATGAGCTCGCGTGTGCAGGCAAGGCGATGAGTAAACGACTCGCGGATCTGGGTTCTAATCCCCGTTGAGTACGAATAAAAAATTTCTAACCTGTATGATAGTAGTATTTTTATTCATTCATTCTACCTACTATTATCAAGCATTCATATATAGAACCCCATGGATAATACTTTCCGTTCTGTCTGATGTATATTTATAACTTTATAATTCTCTCTCTGTATATATATATATATATATATATATATATATATATATATATATATATATATATATATATATATATATATATATATATATATATATAATTTCCTATTGTTATGTGTATTTGATTTAGTTTAAGTGTTAGTTTTTAAAACAAAAATTCTTCCATTAGGTGCTATTGTAATTTGTTTACTGGATTTGATATTTTCCAGAAACTGAGTTCAGGTTTTCGTAAACACTAATAATATAACTTTCTAACTTACGCTGACCTTAATTCATGAGTTGAAGCAGACAACATTTAGTTTGATTTTAATTCGTTCTTAGAGTAGACTTGTAGGTTTATATCGAGGCCGTACTTGAAGTACATGACAAATAACATGTAGCACTTGTTACGAAAATCTGGGTTTACCGGAAGGTTGACCTTCATTCGGGCATCTGTTTTACGCTGTAGCCAGATATAATATTGATATATCGAGTAATAATTTTGGTCTTGCCTTAACCCTGGAGAAGTTCAGGTGTCTTTCGTTGTGACTTGTTTGAGTTTAATTTTTAACTTTTACTCAAATTATTTGGATTCTAAGAGATCATTTCCCCCAGGAAATACTTGTGCTTTAAATTAATTCTTGCACAAAGACAGTTATCAAAATTTACAGAATTCAAACACCGGAATATCATTTTTTGTGATTCACAAATAACTATTGACACATCAGTACTACACCGACTATAGCGCACGTCATCGCCTTCCATTTTGGATTTCGTCGAGACTCGAAATCAGTTTCAATAGAACATTTTATTACTATTACTTTTATTTATTAATTCTCGGATTATTCTTGGATTATTTTCGATTTGATTCTTAAAACCGTATGATATTTTCCTCATATTTACCTTGTTTTATAGGAAAAAAATTAATTGTTAAATTTTACAAAGCTAGTTGTATTCACATTTCTCTTGTAACGGTTTAAAAAGCCTAAACACGTAACACTAAAAGTCTGTTCAATGTTAATTATATTTTCGACTTAGTAACATGCATTTGCACCAATCTTTCCTTTTCTTTATAAGGGCAGGTGTTACTGTGTCTATACATTGGGTAGTATGTATGCCTATACAATGGGTATTATGTATGTCCATACAATGGGTGTTATGCATGTCTGTACAATGGGTGTTATGTATGACTGTACAATGAGTGTTATGTATATCTGTACAATGGGTGTTATGTATCTCTTTACAGTGGGTATTACGTATGTCTGTACAATGGGTGTTTTGTACGTCCATGCAATCGGCATTATGTATGTCTATACAATGGGCATTATGTATGTCTCTAAAGTGTGTGATATGTTAGTCTATAATATGGGTATCATGCATGACTGTACAATTGGTATTATGTATGTCTGTACACTGGGTGTTATGTATGTCTGTACAATGCGTATTATGTATATCTATGCAATGGGTGTTATGTATGTCTGTACTATGGGTGTTATATATCTCTATACAATGGGTATTATGTGTATGTGTGTAAATTGTATTATGTTAGTCTATAATATGGGTATCACGCATGACTGTACAATAGGTGTTATGTATATCTGTACAATGGGTGTTATGTATGGCTGTTTAATTGGTGTGATGTATCAATGGAATTTATATAGGTCTTTTTAATGGGGTTTATATAAGTATATACAATGGCGGCTATTTATATCTATACAATATGTGTTATGTGTGAGAATACAATCTGTGCTATGATTGTCCATACAATGGGTGATATATTATTTCAACGTCTCCAGCATGTATTTGGCATTCATGATACAGCCTTTATGTGGTTCAAGTCCTACTTGGTCAACAGGACACAAATTGTATCTGCAAATGGAATACACTCCAACCCAGTTGATATATGTTGTGGTTTTCCACAGGGGTCTGTTCTTGGACCTGTTCTCTTCATTCTATACATTCACCGCTCTCAGGGGCCCCGAGTGGCCGAGTGGCCTAAAGCGCTCTCCGTTACGGATCACTGCCATCTCACCTCTGTTTGCGTGGGTTCGAGTCTCGGATTCAGCCAATGTGGGTATGTGAGAAAGCTTGCCAGTAGCTTCTCGTGGGTCGGTGATTCTTTCCCGGGTTTTCCCGGGTTCTTCCTCCACCATTAATACTGGCCGCTATGTATATCCTATTGTGCGCTGAAAAATGGCGTTAAACCCTACAACAACTACAACAACAACAATCACCGCTCTCAAGTGTCATAGATCATAGTCTCGCCAATTGTACGCTGATGACACCCAAATGTGCAAATCTAGCCACCCAACTGAAGTTGATGCTACCATCCAAAGTGTAGAGATGTGCATTTCTGATGTGAAATCATGGATGACATGTAATAAGCTGCAGATGAATGATGATAAAACTGAGGCCATTCTGATCACAACACAAACACTTTCTCATTCACATCCTTTACTTCAGACAATAAATATCAGCAACACCAACATTAAATTCACACAATCAGTACGAAATCTAGGTGTTACTCTGGACAGTACTCTCATATTGTACCAACATGTTATGAACATATGCAAGGCTGCACATCTTGAGCTGAGACGCATCAGCTCCGTTCTCAAATATCTTTCAGATGATGCCACTAAAACACTTGTGTGTTCATTAGTACTTTCAAGGCTGGACTATTGTAACTCAGTTCTGCCTGGTTTATCTCAATATCTACTCCATAAACTGGCTATCCGTGCGATCCAGAATTAAACACAAAATTTGTTCTTTTGCTACGTTTCACTGACGGACTCTAGTTCAACATACCTATCCTACCTCACCCATGTGTACATACCATCAATATACTTACGATCCTCTTCTGATAATCGTATAATTATTAGTCCCACTACGAAAACGAAGTCATATGGACAACGTTCTTTTGCATACCAGAGCCCAGCAACGTGGATTGAATTGCCCACTAGACTTAGACACAAAGACACAGTGATCCCATTCAATAGCGCTCTTAAAACTCCATTATTTCGACTGCAATAACAAACTTAAAGACCTAATAATGTTCCCTACCTTAAATATTTTGAGCATGTTCCTTATGTTTTTTATTTTCGTGGTGTTTGGTTTCTGTAATAATATCATTCTATATGTTTTTTATGTTATAAGTATTGTCTAGTGTCGTAAAGCGCTTGGAGCTTCTAAAGATTACGCGGAATACAACGTCCTCATTATTATTATTATTATTATTATTACGTCTGCAAAATGGGTGTTTTTATTTGTATAGAATGAGTGTTATGCATGTATGTACAACGGATGTTATGCATGTCTATACGATGGGTGTTATGTTTGTCGATGCAATCGCTGTAATATATGTCTGCACAATGGGTATTATGTATGCCAGTACAAACCGTATTATGTGTGTCTATAATATGGGTGTTATGTGTGTCTGTTGAATGGGTGTTATATATGTTTAAACAATGGGTGTTTTGTGTGTATGTACAAGGGTGTTATGAATATCGATACAATGAGTGTTATGTATATCTATCTATCTATCTATCTATCTAACTCTCTCTCTCTCTCTCTCTCTCTCTCTCTCTCTCTCTCTCTCTATATATATATATATATATATATATATATATATATATATATATATATATATGTATGTATGTATACAATGTGTGTTTGGTATGTCTATTCAATGGGTATTATGTATGTCTATACAATGGTGTTATGTAAGTATATACAATGGTTACTATGAATATCAATACAATGAGTGTTATGTATATCTATACAATGTGTGTGTTGTATGTCTGTACAATGGGTGTTATGTATGTATATCCAATGGATGGTATGTATGTCTGTTTGTGTATATCTGTACAGTGTGTGTTATGCGTATCTGTACAGTGTGTGTTATTTATGTATGTAATGGGTGTTATATATGTCTATACAATGGGTGTCATGTATGTGTATGCAATGGATATTATGTATGTCTGTACAATGGATGTTATGGATATCCATATAATGAGTGGTATGTATGTCCATAAAATGATTGTTATGTTTGTCTGCATAATGGTTATTATGTATGTCTATGCAGTGGGTGTTTGTAAGTCCCTACAGTGTACATTATGCGTTTCTATACAACGGGTAGTATGTATGTCTAAATAATGTGTGTCATGTTATGTGTGTCTAAACATTGTGTGTTATGTATGTCTGTATAATGGGAGTTATGAATATGAACACAATAGATATTTAGTATGTCTAAAAAATGTGTCTTATGTGTGTCTATACAACAGGTGTTATGTATGTCTATAAAATGGGTGTTACATATGTCAGTACAATGGGTATTGTGTTTGTGTGAACAATATATAACTATACAACTGATGTTATATACGTCCATACAATGAGTGTTGTGCATGTCTATACTATTCTTCTTATTTAGGTCTATATATTCGGTGTTATGTATGTTTTATACAATGTTTTATGTATGTATATACAGTGCATGTTAACTATATCTGTACAACGGGTGTTATTTTTTTATGTACTATGAGTATTATGTATGTCTGTACAATAGGTGTTATGTATTTATTATATACGATGTGTGCTATGAATATATATATATATATATATATATATATATATATATATATATATATATATATATATATATATATATATATATATATATATATATATATATAATGGGGTGTTATGTATGTATATACAATAAGTTTTTGTATCTCTATACAATTGGTGTTATGTATGTATGCAATGGGTATTATATATGTCTGTACAAAGGGTGTTATATAAGTCTATAGAGTGTGTGTTGTGTATTCTGTCAAATGGGTGTTATTTATGTATGTACAATGATTGTTTTGTATGTCTTTACAATGGGTGTTATGTACGTCTTCACAATGGTGGTTATGTATGTCTATACAGTGGGTGTTATGTATTTCTATACAATGTTTTTTTTTTAATTTTCTATAGAAAAGACGTGATGCGTGTCTATATCATAGGTGTTATATATGTCTATACAATGCCTTTTTATACAATGTGTGGTACGTATGTCGATACAAAGGATGTTGTATATGTATATATAATAGGTGTTATGCGTATCTATACAACTGAATTTTTGTGTCTATACAATGTTATTATTCATGTCTATACAATAGTTATTATGTATGTCTATACAATGGATGTTATGTATGTCCATATAATGGGTGTTAAATATGTCCATACAGTGGAAGATTTGTGTGTCTATATATGTAAGGCTATACAGTTGGTGTTATTTATGTATGTACAATTGGTTTTATGTATACTTATGCTACGGGTGTTACATATGCCTTTCTAATGGTTGTTATATATGTCTATATATATGGTGCTATGAATGTCTATAATATGGGTGTTATGTAAGTCTATACAATGTGTGTTATTTATGTGTATACAATGGGTGTGATAAATGTCCATGCAACGGGTGTTATGTGTATGAATACAATTGGTGCTATGATTGTCTATGCTTTGAATGCTCTGTGTGTCTGTATAATTGGTTTTATGCATGTCAATAAAAGGTGTTGTATATATGTCTATACAAATGGTGTTTTGTATGTCTAAACAATCGGTGTTATGTGTGTCTATGCAATAGGTGTTATATATGTATAAACATTGCGTATTATATATATATATATATATATATATATATATATATATATATATATATATATATAATGGGTTTACTGTATGTCTATATAATGAGTGTTATGTATGTCTGTACAACGGGTGGTTTGTATGTATATAGAATGGGTGTTATGTATGTCTCTACTATGGGTGGTTTGTATGTCTATATAATGGGTGTTAATTATGTCTGTTCAATGAGTGTTATTTATACCTATACAAAGGGTGTTATGTATGTCTATCTATACAATGGGTGTTATATATGTCCATACAATTAGTGTTATGTATGTCTATCCAATGAATGTTTAGTATGTCTATAAAATGTGCATTACGTATGTCTCTACAATGGATGTTATGAATGTCTATACAATGAATGTTAGGTATGTCTATACGATGTGCATTATGTATATCTATTCAATAGGTGTTATATATGTGTATTCAATGGGCATTATGTACGTCTATTCGATTGGTATTATGTATGTCTATACAATGGGTGTTATTTATGCATTTACAATGAGTGTTTGGGGCCCCGAGTGGCCGAGTGGTCTAATGTGCTCGGCGCTACGGATTACTGCCATCTCACCTCTGTCTGCTTGGGTTCGAGTCTCGAATTTAGCCAAAGTGGGTATGTAAGAAATCTTGCAAGCAACTTCTCGTGGGTCGGTGGTTCTTTACGGAGTTTTCCTGGATTTTTCCTCCACCATTAATACTGGCCGCCATGTATAGCCTATCGTGTGCTGAAACATGGCGTTAAAACCCACAACAACAACAACAATGCGTGTTATATATGTCGGTACAATGGGTGTTATGCATTTATATACAATGGGTATTATATATGTGTGTAAAATGGGTGTTATGCATTTCTATACAATGGGTATTATGTATGTCTGTAAAATGGGTGTTATGCATTTCTATACAATGGGTATTATGTATGTCTGTACAATGGGTGTTATGCATTTCTGTACAATGGGTATTATGTATGTCTGTACAATGGGGGTTATGCATTTCTATCCAGTGGGTATTATGTATGTCTGTACAATGGGTATTATGCATGTCTGTACAATGGGTATTATGTATGTCTGTACAATGGGCATTATGTATGTCTGTACAATTGGTGTTATTCATTTCTATACAATGGGTATTATGCATGTCTATACAATGGGTATTATGCATGTCTATACAGTGGGCATTATTTCTGTCTATACAATGGGTATTATGTATGCCTATACAATGGGTATTATGTATGCCTATACAATGGGTATTATGTATGCCTTTACAATGGGTGTTATGCATTTCTATACAATGGGCATTATCTGTGTCTGTACAATGGGTATTATCATCCATGTTTTTATTTTGCAATCTTTATGAACTTAATATTTTAAATACTAATGTTATCTAGGATATTAAGTTTGCATTGTAGTCATTCATGTATATGCTTAACTTGATTTCAAAGGTTCTAAACATGTGTTTCACTATTAGTTCCAAGTAAATATCACATGGGTTCTGAAGGCGAGGCTGACATTGTACTTTTATTATGAGATTCTATTACACGTATACCTTCTACACACGGCGTAATATTAGTATTAAATTATATTAAGTATTAGACTTATCAGCTTGCCGATGACGTGTAATGACTGTTATATATCGCTGTCTACTTTTTTAGCCAATCAAAATATGTGACAGCCGACATACTAAGGAAGCCTTACGTAAATTGTCTTATCAGAGGTTTGCCTTGACCTGATTCGACTAGTCTCATTGCACCAAATTTAGGACACACAATTTATCTTCCCATTCCTATTAAATATTTGTATCAGGTAAAGATATTACAACCCAAAGGAGTTCGAGATTGCTTCCAATCTGCTATCATTTGTATATTCATTTATTTTGTGTGTATGTGTGTGTTTCGTGAAAACATGGTGCTTGTACACTTTGAAGTTTTGCCAGTTTCTAATTCTTATGTTATTTGCAGCTGCATCATTTTTTTAAACCATACCAAAGAAAGATATAAAGGTAAATAGTGGAAAATGACATTTGTTTTTGTTCACTTATATACTCATTCCAAAACGCTCACCACCCACCACCCACCCCAAACAAAATTAAGAGTGGAGGTGAGCTGAGAGTAATGACCGGCAAAGTAGAATGCCCAAACCAAAGAATGAAAATATGACTTGATCATATATTGAAACATTCCCTGCACGTTTTTGGATCGTGGGTTCGATCTCCGGCCAAATCATGCCAAGGACTTACAAAAATAGTACTAACAGCTGCCTCGCTTGGGGTTCAGCATTAAAAGGTTAGTGTTAGGACTGGTCGGCCTGATTTCAGGATAATGTGACCGGGTGGGACATCATGCTACATGTCTGCGGCATGATGCCCCAGTGCTAGACATCACTATAA
Source organism: Sinohyriopsis cumingii (assembly GCA_028554795.2). NCBI lineage: Eukaryota > Metazoa > Mollusca > Bivalvia > Unionida > Unionidae > Sinohyriopsis > Sinohyriopsis cumingii. The sequence continues at coordinate 90,119,541 of CM068833.1, forward strand.
ACTGCCACATTGCAGACATCGTAGCGATATGACTGAACGT